>ML358744.1:0-55274 GCA_005239505.1 Nicotiana paniculata | reverse complement strand
TACGTCCGTAGTCCCAATTTAAATATGCAATGCAGTACAGGGGGAAAGCTCCTGGAATACATCCGTAGTCCCAATTTAAATATGCAATGCAGTACAAGGGGAAAGCTCCTGGAATACGTCTGTAATCCAATTTAAATATGCAATGCATTACAGGGGGAAAGCTCCCGGAATACGTCCATAGTCCCAATTTAAATATGCAATGCAGCCAACTAAGGAAAACAACCAGAATGCGACAGAAACAACACACATTTCCACAACAGGCGCAAAAGCAACAAAAGGCATAATGTAAGGTGCGATGAGCAAATCAATACAAAGACTTGAATCACAAGAATGGTCAGAACTCACTCATAAGAAGTAGCCACTGAAGGGAATGCCAAGCACAAGTGAAACGATATAACGAGGGGAAAACAAAACAAATATATCAACGATTCACAATATTCAAGTCATCAATAAGAAACCAATCATCCCCGCAAGGGAAACAACTATAACCAATCTCGCCTAAACAATCAACTTTACATAATAAAACTCAGCTTGAACAATGCTCAATAATAGGCAACACCAAGGAAATACCATCAACATGGATGATTATCAACTAAACCAAACTAGCACTTAAGGGAAAATCATATAAATCACAATGTACGACTCACGGGCATGCTTGACACTGACGTATAGATATTCCAATCACAGCTAAACCATTATAGGACGAGATTATGCTAATTCTAGTCAAATAGGTAGTTTATGAAAGAAGATATAGCACGACGGTAGAAAAGGTAAAGTCTTCAATTAAGTCAATTAATATCAAATAACCAACAAAGGAAAACTAAGCAAGTAATTTCTAATTTAAGCAGAAAGAGATGAACTAGCAATCGGAACTCAGATATAACAAATACAACTTCATACACAGTAATATAAGGACCTAAGAATCCTAAAAGGCCAACCTAATTGCAAATAAGTCCGAGTGGGCACTCGTCACCTCGCGTACACGGTCTACAATCAACATAGAAGACTCAATCCTAAGGGTTAGTTCCCCCACACAAGTTTAGGCAAAATACTTACCTAAAAGACCACAACCCGGTACTCTAAATTGACTTCACGGGCGAAAAAACCTCCAGATGACTCAAAATCAACTAAAACAACTTCAAAATACACATAAAACGTATCAGGATCTATTCTGAATAATAAAGTTTCAATCTTTATAAAATTATAAAAAAAATCGACCCAAAAGTCGACCCTGGGCCCGCACCTCAGAACCCGTCAAATTTTAGAAAATCCAATTACCTATTCTGATACTGGTTCAACCATACAACATGATTTTTTTAAAATTTAAAAATTTCCTTTCAAACCCACATTTTCCTCAACCCAAAACACAAATTAAATGATAAAAATAAGGACTAATTCATGGAATATGTTTAATTCTAGTTGAAGAACACTTACCCATTCGAATTTTGTGAAAACCATATCAAAAATCGCCAAGATCCGAGCTCTAGAGGTCAAAATATGATAAGAATGGTGAAACTCAGATTTTGGAGTTTTATAATCTGCCCAGGTATTTAATGAATCGCGATCGCGAGAGTTTACACGCGATCGCATAGAAGAAATATTTTTGCTGGCCCAAAGTGTTCTACGCGATCGCAGGACGACAGATGCGATTGCATATAAGGGAGGAAAAGGGCTGCTGGCCAGTTGCGTTACGCGATCGCGCATTGAGAAATGCGATCGCATAAGGGAAAAGGGATGCTGGGCCTAGAACTACTCTACGCAGTCGCGAGGGAGGGGTGTGCGAACGCGTACATAGGATCGCGAATGCATACAGGAAAAACTTGGGCGGTTCAAATTGACACTATGCGATCGCGGCTAAGCCTATGTGATCGCATAGAAGGAAGGGACAGCAGACAGAACAACAGCATTTATTTGAAGGAAATTGACCCGAACCCCTTTCGAAACACACCCGAGGTCCCGGGGACCCCGTCCAACCACACACACAAGTCATATAACCTCACACGGACTCGCTCGAGGTTTCAATCACATATAAGCAACACCAAAACGACGAATCAAACTTATGAATTTTCATATCTTCAAATATCAAAACCCGTGCCGAAACCTATCAATTCAACCCGGAATGACGCTAAATTTTGCAGACAAGTCAAAAATAACACAATGGACCTACAGCCATTCTCGAAATTCCATTCCCAGCCCGATATCAAAATTTCACCTATCGGCCGAAATCGCCGAAATTCTAACCTTCGCCAAATTACCTCAAATTACTCTACGGACCTCCAAAACCAATTTCGGACGCGTTCCCAAGTCCAAAATCACCATACAAAGTTGTTGACATTAACCAAAACACATTTCGAGGCCATTTACACAAAAGTCAAAACTCTGGCCAACTTCCATCACTTAAGCTTCAAAAATTGAAATTTTCCTCCCAATTCGACTCCGGATTATCCGGTAAGTGAATCCAACCGCGCACGCAGGTCGGTATACCCAATGTGAAGTTGTTCAAGACCTTACACAACCGAATGGAGCTTCAATTTCCAAAATGATCGGTCGGATCGTTACACCAAGAGAATCAACAATGTACGATTCTGGCCTGGGCTTCCAGTCGGCCAGGAATCAAAACTCATAATAGGATAACAGTATATAGTTTTAGTTGTGAGAAGATTCAAGTTCTATGTTTGTTTAAAAGGGAATGGGGGAGGGATTTAAATAGAATTGAATTAGATAACACCAATATGGCAATAATAAATCAAGGTATTTGGAAAGGAACACATCTAACAGTTAACTAAGGAAAGAAAACTCGGAACCCTATTTAAGTTAAGCCATACAAACCGACAGAAGTAACAAGTAAATAGACGCATAAAACACATAGACAAAGATTTTAACAAACAATTAATGAACCAAACAGGTTGAAGAATCGAAAACCCCCTAAGTTTAGGGTAAGTAAAATTAGTCAACAATTAACGGCAAGAGTTGTAATAAAGATGCATAGAAACAGATAAACAGAATCATTGAAGGAAAAGTAATTAAAGAATCAAAAACCCTAAATTTAGGGTAAGTAAAATTGGCGGAAATAATCAAAGGAAAACTATAATAAAGATGCACAGAGACGGATAAACGAAAACATTAAAGATTGAACCAGATTCGGTTCGATTTTGAAGAATCAAAAAACCTTAATTTTAGGGTAAAAGTTAGTCAAAAATATCAAAGAAAAATCATAATAAAGATGCACAGAGATAGATATACGGAAACATTAAAGGAAAATATTTTTGAAAAAAAATCGGGAACCATATCAGATCTATAAAGATCTGAACCCTAGTTTTAGGGTAAGTAAAAAATTGCGAAGAATCTCAGAGATCATACCATAAAGAGAAGAAAATGAACACAGATGGAAAGAGACAAAGGTACGAACCAGATTTGGTTCAAAGTAAAAGAATCGACTTGCCATGTTAGGCAAGCAATTATGTAATACCATAAACGAGTAGCCAACAACGAGAAGGGATCGATAAGGTAACGGAATCGATGATTGATTCTATATCTGGGTTGGAATCGAAGGGGAAATGGGTGACGACGCTAGGGTTTCAGAGGCAAAAAGAGTGTTTGGGAGAGTTTAAGGGCGGCGGATGGTAGAGAATGGGGGATTAGGGTTGGGAGCTTTTTAGTTAAAGGGGGGGTGAATAGGGCCAATGATCTTGAAAGATCAACGGCCAGGATAAAAGAGGAGGTTGGGTCGGGTATAGAAACGGGTTACCGGTTGGGTTATTGGATTAGGGGTCATTTGGTTTGGGCTGGGGTGTTGGGCTAGTGTATTTTAGGTAATTGGGCTAGGGGTTGGTCCGAAATAAGCTTAAAAATGGGTTGTTATTTAAATACCCAATTTTAATTAATAAATAATTTGTAAAAAATGGTAAATAAATAATAAAAATATCATTTGTGCATAAAACAAGTAAAAATAGTTATTTAACACTATACAAATTATAAAATGATTATTTTGGCATAAAGAAAGTAGTTATAAGTACATATAGACTATTATTGCAAATGTGCAATTTTGGCCTTAAAAATGCAAATACAAATATGACAAATATGTTAAATATATTTAAAACATAATATGGGTGTAAGATGATAAAATCATTGTAAAATAATTTGTGAGGCAATTAATGAGTATTTATATAATAAAATACAAGAATAAATTGATTTAAAGCCCTTTAAAATTATAAAAAATTATGAAAAATGCTTGCATATGTTCATAAATAAAGTGATGGTGCATATGCACTATTTTGAAAGTATATATGTATATTTGAAAAATATAAGGGAAAATTGGGTATCAACAGTTGTCCTTCTTTACTCGGGAAGGATGAAAGAGTTGTCGGGTAAAGATATGATGACCGATTTTGACCGAATGGAGTGATCTGAAAAATCTAGGCCGCACTCTGGCTTTTGAGTTGTCTACATATCCCTGATTTTAAAGGAATCATGTCATGTGTAGTTCTGTATCCAACAGTGGAATAAACCGACAGAGTTGTTTGTAAGAGCAAACAAAATATCCTGGATAGGACAGATCAGGGTTGAGAATGGTTACGTATATTTGCAGAGATATCATATGAGGATGGGCAACGAGTGGTGATTGGTTACTTTTGAAATAATTGAAAGGATATGAACGTTGAATGGAAACTAGAGCAAATATTGCTCCTGTTAGGATAACGATTACTCCCCGGATTACCTACCAACTAAAAATACGATGCATGCATACAGATTATTACATAAATTTAAACATGATGCAAATTCCCTTTTGTCATGACCCCAAATATAAGCCAGTTGTGATGGTGCCTATCGTTGAACTACGCCAGCCAAAACTACACCCAAATCATAATAAGCTTCCATTTACATCTTTACTATACTGATAATCCATAAAAGTTTCCTTTAAACATTTATAAAACATTTAAAGTTGTACTGAATATTAAATACAACCCCCGAGAACCCAGAGTCACTGGTCATGAGCATCTACATAAATTATACAACTCAAAAGAAAATAAACTCTATAATAGTAGACAGGAGAGAGAGCAGGACTGCGGACGCATGCAGCTACCTCGCAAACCTCCGAGAATCTCTGGAACAGATAGACAGCTCACCCTGTCGTAACACCTGGATCTGCAAACAAGGTTCAGGGAGTAATGTGAGTACACCAACTCAGTAGTAATGAAAATAAATCAGGTCTGAGCAACAAGAAACACATAAAATCAATTCATCAATTCACAATAAGCACAACCTTTCTTTCCAATCATCACGCTTAAAATACAATTTCAGTAAAAATCATTTGGAAATATACTTGCCACTAGTTTCAACATAACTTTCAAAAAGTTTAGTGTAAAAATGCTAAAAATCATAAAGAGGCCCCACGGGCAAAACATATTTCATAAGTTCATAGTGAAAGTGGTAAAATCATAAGTAGCCCCTCGGGAAAAAACATGTATCATAATCAGCCCCTTGGGCATGCCTGACAGTCACTCATAATCAGCCCCTCGGGCATACCTCACCATCACTCATAATCAGCCCCTCGGGCATACCTCACAGTCACTCATGCCTCCCAATCACTCGGCACTCGGTGCGCTCACTGGGGGTGTGTGCAAACTCTGGAGGGGATCCTTCAGCCCAAGCGCTAATATCAAGCTACCTCGTGGCGTATCATATTCTCACAAATCAGGCCCTCGGCCATACTCAGTCAGAACCTCTCAAAAGCCCTTCGCTCGAATCAGTAAAATGGGGTACTCGACCCAAAACATCATTTTTAAATCTAACTGTAGTGTATATCAGGCTGAGTTTCGAAAACAGTAAACACAATGTGATGAGTGAAATCATCAATAAACAGTGAGGAAAACAGCAGTGAAAAGCCTCCAAGGGGTCTAAACAGATCGGCACGAGGCCTCAAACACGGCTTATAGCCCAAATTTCAACAATCTTTAGAACATAATTTAACATAAGATTTTGAGTAAAATATGCAACTCAATAGTTGCCGCAGAGAGGACCAAGTTCAATCAATAATCAGTGCGTGCCACATACTCGTTATCCGACATGTGCGCCATTCTAAAATCAGTGAGAAACATGAAGTCCATGGTTTCATACCCTCAGGACATGATTTATAACCATTACTTACCTCTATCGGGACACAATACTAGACCGCCATGCTCTTGCCCCTCAAATTGGCTCTCGATTGCTTCGAATATAACCAAAACTAGTTTAACATCATTAATATATACCAAAGGAACTCAACCCAATCGAAAACTATCAATTTATACAAAAATCTCGAAATTCGGCCAAACCCGAGCCCCGAACCCTGGGCCCACGTCTCAGAATCCAATAAAATTTAGATCACAAGAACCCTTGTCCTCCCACGAGTCTATTCATACCAAGAACATCAAAATCGGACCATAATTTCCCGCTAAAATTGGCAAAGAAATTCCCAAATATTTCCTCCCATTTTCAAAACTTTTTCTTACTTAGTCCTTCAAATTACAAGCCTAATCCGAACAAATAACATAGAAACGACTTTAATAATCCGTGAACTTATCTCCACTGAAGACCCACGAATTCTCTCTTCAAATTTCCCTTAAGTGAGCTCCAACTGCATGCAACAATGGTGAAATGAATAAAATTTCATGGAGGCCTCTTTTATACTGTTCTGCCTAGTAATTCCGCACCTGCGGACCTTTAATCGCACCTACGGTCCCAGGTGCGCACCTGCGCAATCCCACTAACGGACCAAATCTCGCACCTACGGCCATTTCTCCGCACCTGCGGCTTCGCAGGTGCGGCCAACTCTTTGCACCTGCGGATTCCTCCTGCCTAGCCTCCCTTTCGCACCTGCGACTACCCATCTGCAGGTGCGGCGAACACCAGAAACTTACACCAGCAGCCATTTGCTGTAAATTTTCCAAGTTCAAAACTCTGCCAACCATCCGAACTCAATCCTGAGCCCCTCGAGGCCCCTACCAAACATACCAACACATCCCATAGCATTATTCAAACTTAGTCGAGCCTTATAAACACCAAAAACTACATGAAAACACAAAAATTACATCAATGATGCCGAAACCAGCCAAAACACATCCGGTTGACCTGAAATTTTGCACACATATCCAAAATGACATTACGGACCTGTTCCAACTTCCGGAATCCCATTCCGACCCCGATAGCCTATTTTCCACTGCCGACCAGAAATCGCCAAAAACTAACTTTCGCCAATTCAAGCCTAATTCTACACAGGACATCAAAACTCCATTCCGAACACACTCCTAAGTCCCAAATCACCTAACGAAACTATCCGAGCAATAAAATCCGCATTCCGAGGTCGTTCACCAATAAGTCAACTCTCAGTTGACTTTCTCAACTATTAGGCTACCTTGAGAGACTAAATGCCTCAATTATCACTATGACCACTCCGAACCCGAACCAACCGACCCAACACATAAATGAAGCTAAACTACATAAAAATGAAGCAAAAACGGGGGAAACGGGGCTAAACTCTCGGAACGACCGGCCGGGTCGTTACATCCTCCCCCACTTAAACATACGTTCGTCCTCGAACGTGCCAAGAGTTTTTCTCCAACACCATCAAGTTGTTACGTAGATTACCATGCACATACACGGGGGTGATCCCACGTCACCCTATCCCATATAGGTCCAATAGCACAATACCGTTGAAACCTCGAAATCCAATCTTGACCCATAAACATTAGAACCAAATTCCCACTTCTGAAATAATATACAAGATCAAAATTCCATAACTATAAACTGAACAAGTCTGAACATGATGAATCAAGCCATATACGCACCCCAGATAAAATCACATAATAAACTGCGTGACTCAAACACTCATAGTGATAACTCTTAACCACAATAACTGCTCAGAACAACCCAATACCGTTACATAACCCCTGAAATGCCTTGCTCTAACACTTCCATATACTGAAGATGATGAAAGAAGCACATAGAAACTAACAACCATTCGTCCAATCAGTCAGACATGAAGCTCCCCCTTCCCAAATAGGAATTATAGGAGATTCCTAAGCCGACTCCCGATATTTATCCTTCCAACTATGCTATAGACAATTCTGAAAATATTCATTCTAGGTCCATTGACCTCTTCTCATCCATCACGACCACCTTGAAGACATGACACATCGATACAATTCGAAGCCAAAACCTATGCAACTTGTGCACTTAACAACAACTTCCCAATGTAATCAAATTATATAAAAGATTCACACGAGAGGACTATCCTGCCATTAACAATTACCATCACCATATCATGCTAACAGCCTAGCACACACCGTAAAAATCAAAACACATGAATCCAATACCAAAGGTCATACCCCTACATAACTCCGCTACACTGCGCGATCTCATCCAACCCCTGGTCCACTTGAAATATTTCAAGACACCTTGCCCAAAATCAATAACCATTCGAAATTTGCCATCAGGTACTCAATGTGCATTGCCATAACCACGGGGGGAATTGGACGATACCATGCCACCCAAAACATAAGGTATATAACTAACACGTCTCAATCCCGCATCACCCAATTACTTACCTTACTCAAATCTAGATATAAATCCCAATTAGAATCACACCATATGTGCATATAACCAATAATCACCACTCCTCACAACACCGAAAGGGTAACTTATAGATCACTCTAGAACATGAATAAACTCAATCATAATCAAATGTAGAAATTCGGAGCCAACAATTCCGACCCGATGCAGATTACACACCCATATTAGCCTACCAGTAACCCTAAATTAACTCTGACCAGCCACCATAGATAGATAACTTACCGAAAAGTTTACAATGACAGAATCATGGTCCAACTCGCTCAGCTCGCATCTTCACAATTCACTACCACAAAATATCCTGTTTATGAGAACTCTCGGTCTCGAAGTCCATGAAACGTACAGATTACAATATCTGATCACAACTCCACCGCTCGAATACATAACACATCCCAAATACTCACTCATTCCACGAGGGATTCCCCTATAATTCTTACATATACCAAGCAACCTTGAATATCAACAGTCGATCCAACAATAGGGTGCCGCGATACCAATGAAGTACCCTTAACTCAAACACATTGCTCTTTCTGAAATGTATACCCTCATCAAGTTGCACCAATTAGTGATATCATCTACCTAGTAATCTAAAACTGCTCATGCTGCCTAAGAATTTATGACCTTCCTTCCATAACCGAACCGTGACCTTTCATATGCAAATCTCAACTCTACCCAATATACCGCACATGCCATGCCAACCTAGGAAAAATATGGGAACTCTATGGTCCCTTTTGAGACACAAGAAACTACGTACCCAACTAGCCAAGAACTTCCATTTGATCCCATTTAGAAGCAAATTCACTACACGTCAAAAGAAAATATGCACCCTTAATCGTGGTAGTGACCATCAGGAACTATCCGAAATCCCATTTGCGCAACACCAAACCATCAGGACTGGATTCTTCTAACTCAACCAAACTACGCAGGCCACCAAAACTCCAAGAGCATTGCTAAGAAACACCCGGAAAAAAAACTCGTCACCTCATGAACACCCAAAGAACTAATCGTATCCCTTACCATGCCGATCCGACCTACTACCAAGTTTCCCTATTTACCCAAGTTTCTTCTGACTTACCTTCAAATTGATACTTCTTCCTGCCATAATACCACAATTTTCAACCCAGACTCACCACAAGCGACCCAAGCATAAAACCATACCGTCTAAGGCTCATAAGCCGCCGAATACTCTCTCAGATATCCCTAAAAGTACCACTTCAAAATACTTATCTAGAGAGACTTCTTGCGAATCTAAAGTCATTACCTTCACCTTCCTGATACTGATATGTAGAATCCGTGATGATGTAGATATGACACAAGTCTTGACATCCTCTAACGTAAATCTCAATCACACTAAACAATTAGACAGAATTGACATGACTCGTTTGCACACTAACATACTAGGAAAGTAATCCATTCACTTGAAGCCACAAGCAAATTCATACACTGCACACACTACACCTTTTACAATTTCCATTAAATCATTCAATAGAACCCAATTACCCAATAGAGTACATTACAACCTATATCGAAGAAATTTCCATTACTCGTGACATTCCCATACTCCACGCCTCCAGGTCATAACTGATCCACCAATATACCTCGAACTGAAACCAATACAACACATAATTGTGCAATAAACTTATCATTAACAGACTCCCCCACCTGGCTCAAGCTAATGATCGAGACAAGCAATAACTCACAATGCCTATAGTAACACCACCCATCTAACAGCTCAAGTCATCTGCAGAATCTCGCATTTACCATTGTAATAGTCATGATAACTTCCACAAGCGATCTAAACTCAAATTACAACATATATTCTTTACTGGTAGAAGAGCACTTATTACAAAACTACATAGGATCACACACCCTAGGACAATCCGCAGAAGATACCCCTGCCCTCTTAGCCGCAACTGATATCTCTCTATACACTTCTAAAGACCATGACTATCATGCAATCACTACACCTTTCTGTACCGAAACACATACAACGCCTACCCTCGAGGCATCACAATACACCGTAAAAACCTGAAGCTGATGGCAGAACTAACATTGGAGCGGTGGTCGCAAAAATCTTGAGCTCCTGCAAGCTCTACCCACACATGTCTGACCATATGGATACCCTTACTGGACACCACGTGTCCCAAGAAGGCTACTTAACCGAGCCAAAATTCACACTCGGAGAATTGGCATAAAGCCTTTCCTCCCTGAATCCTTATAATGCCATACTCATATACTGAGTATGCTACTCCTGGCTATGCGAATATGCCAGGACGCCATCAATGAATACAATAATAAGGAGTGCTAATATGGATGGAATACACCGTTAACCAAATACATGAACGTTATTGGAGCAATGATCAACTCAAAAGGCATCACCAGGAACTCATAACCCAACAGAAAAAATATGCTTCACTCCACAACTGCACAACATGAGAGGTCTTCAAATATACTCACAACTCAAGGCCATATACCAAACCGAGACAGAAATCAAACACTCAATAAATCTTGCCACATTTCTAACCAACCCTTTGGTCACAAATCACAGTCTGAACACATTTGACCATCAAATCACACTCACCGTGAAGCCATCTAGTCACAAGTTCCCACTAAAAGGACATCAACGAACATCTGAGTCCCCAAAGTGCCCACATAACGAAAATCTCAGCACTCAAGCAACAGAATGAATCCGGCCTCAAGTCCTCCAGACTGGCCCATTACCAACATCCCAAAATCACATCTCATACATGGAAGTCACAAGTCATCGATGCACAGCTAATACCAAGCGCTCTCGTGCGCATTTGAATACATGGAAGTAATTCAAGAGTTACGCTCTTTCAAGAATGTGAGATTTTCCTAAGGGTTCCGTAGCCTCTCGAAGATAAGTACAGACATCTCCGTACCAATCCGCAAGACTCTACTAAACCTGCTCATGACCGGTGAGTCCTATTTAACCTAGCGCTCTGATACCAAACTGTCACGACCCCAAATCTAAGCCAGTCCTGATGGCGCCAATCGTGGAACTAGGCCAGCCAAAACTACACTCAAATCATAATAATCCTCCATTTACATCTTTACTATACTGATAATCCATAAACGTTTCCTTTAAACATTTAAAAAATAGTTAAAGTTGAACTGAATATTAAATAGAACCTCCGAGAACCCGGAGTCACTGGTCATGAGCATCTGCATAAATTATACACCTCAAAAGAAAATAAACTCTATAATAGTAAACAGGAGAGAGAGCAGGACTGCGGATGCATGCAACTACCTCGCAAACCTCCGAGAATCTCTGGAACAGATAGACAGCTCACCCTGCCCTAACACCTGGATCTGCACCCAAGGTGCTGGGAGTAATGTGAGTACACCAACTCAGTATTAATGAAAATAAATCAGGTCTGAGCAGCAAGAAACACATAAAATCAATTCATCAATTCTCAATAAGCACAGCCTTTCTTTCCAACAATGTAGACGTTAAATCATCACGCTTAAAAGCCAATTTCAGTGAAAATCATTTGGAAATAAACTTGCCACTAGTTTCAACATAACTTTCAAGAAGTTTAGTGTAAAAATGCTAAAAATCATAAAGAGGCCTCTCGGGCAAAACATATTTCATAAGTTCCGAGTGAAAGTGGTAAAATCATAAGTAGCCCCTCGGGCAAAAACATGTATCATAATCAGCCCCTCGGCCATGCCTCACAGTCACCCATAATCAGCCCCTCGGGAATACCTCACCATCACTCATAATCAGCCCCTCAGGCATACCCCACAGTCACTCATAATCAGCCCCTCGGGCATACCTCACCATCACTCATAATCAGCCCCTCGTGCATACCTCACAGTCACTCATGCCTCCCAATCACTCGTCACTCGGCACTCGGCACTCGGTGCGCTCACTAGGGGTGTGTGCAGACTCCGGAGGGGCTCCTTTAGCCCAAGCACTAATATCAAGCCACCTCGTGGCGTATCATATCCTCATAAATCATGCCCTCGGCCTCACTCAGTCAGAACCTCTCAAAAGCCCCTCGGGCGAATCAGTAAAATGGGGTACTCAACCCAAAACATCATTTTTAAATCTTAAAGTAGTGTAAATCAGGCTGAGTTTTGAAAACAGTAAACACAATGTGACTGCGTGAAATCATCAATAAACAGTGAGGAAAACAGCAGTGAAAAGCCCCCAAGGGGTCTAAACAGATCAGTACGAGGCCCCAAACACGGCTTATAGCCCAAATATTTCAACAATCTTTAGAACATAATCTAACATAAGGTTTTGAGTAAAATATGCAACTCAATAGTTTCCGCGGAGAAGACTAAGTCCAATCCAAAAATCAGTGCGCGCCACATACTCGTCATCCGACATGTGCGCCATTCTAAAATCAGTGAGAAATATGAAGTCCGGGTTTTATACCCTCAGAACAAGATCTATAACCATTACTTACCTCTATCGGGCCACAATACTAGACCTCCATGCTCTTGTACCTCAAATTGGATCCTGATTGCTCTGAATCTAATCAAAACCAGTTTAACATCATTAATATATACCAAAGGAACTCAACCCAATCGAAAACTATCAATTTATACAAAAATCTTGAAATTTGGCCAAACCCGAGCCCCGAGCCCACATCTCAGAACCCGATAAAATTTACATCACAAGAACCCTTATCCTCCCACGAGTCCGTTCATACCAAGAACATCAAAATCGGACCAGAATTTGCCCACTAAAATTGGCAAAAGAAATTCCCAAATCTTTCCTCCCATTTTCCAAACTTTTTCTTACTTAATACTTCAAATTAAAAGCCTAATCCGAACAAAATAACATAGAAACGACTTTAATAATCCGGTAACTTACCTCCACTGAAAACCCACGAATTCTCTCTTCAAATTGCCCTCAAATGAGCTCCAGCTGCATGCAACAATGGTGAAATGAATAAAATTTCACGGAGGCCTTTTTTATACTGTTCTACCCAGCAATTCCGCACATGCGGACCTTTAATCGCACCTGAGGTCCCAGGTGCGCACCTGCGCAATCCCACTAACGGACCAAATCTCGCACCTATGGCCATTTCTCCGCACCTGCAGCTTCGCAGGTGTGGCCAACTCTTCGCACCTGCAGATTCCTCCTGCCTAGCCTCCCTTCACACCTGCGCATGGACTTTCGCACCTGCGGCATCGCACTTACGGCTACCCATCCGCATGTGCGGCCAACACTAGAAACTTACACCAGCAGCCATTTGCTGCAAATTTTCCAAGTTCAAAACTCCGTCAACCATCCGAAATCAATCTCGAGCCCCTCGCAGCCCCTACCAAACATACCAACACATCCCATAGCATTATTCAAACTTATTCGAGCCTTAGAAACACCAAAAACTACATGAAAATACCAAAATTACATCAAATTCAAGCTTATGAACTTTAAAACTTCTAAATCTCGCCAATGATGCCGAAACTAGCTAAAACACATCCGATTGACCTGAAATTTTTCACACATACCCAAAATGACATTACGGACCTGTTCCAACTTCTGGAATCCCATTCCGACCCCGATAGCCTATTTTCCACTGCCGATCGAAAATCACCAAAAACTAACTTTCGCCAATTCAAGCCTAATTCTACACCAGACATCAAAACTCCATTCTGAACACACTCCTAAGTCCCTAATCACCTAATGAAACTATCCAAGCCATAAAATCCGCATTCTGAGGTCGTTCACCAATAAGTCAACTCTTAGTTGACTTTCTCAACTATTAGGCTACCTTGAGAGACTAAATGCCTCAATTCTCACCATGACCACTCCGAACCCAAACCAACTGACCCAACACATATAAATGAAGTTGAACCACATAAAAATGAAGCATAAACGGGGGAAACAGGGATAAAATCTCAGAACGACCGGTCGGGTCGTTACACCTTTGGATTATGGAGATTGTCGTTGGACGGTGAGTATGACGTCCTTAGACCATGATGCCCTGGGCCATGAATTGTGCAGTAAAGGATTCGCAGGGCATGATTTGGTGTTCTCAGGCAATGAAGATGGTGCCTCCGAACTATGATTTCTTTGAATAATGATGTTCAAGATTAAGATACCCTCACGCCATGGCATGGTGTCTTCCACCTATGAGGATGATGCCTTTGGACTATGACGCCTTTGGAAAGCTGGCTATGTATTAGCTCATGAGATGAAAAGTCATGATGCTTGAGATAGAACAAGATAGAGCTTATTCTTGTATAGGGTTGGGATCAGAGCTTAATCCTAAGAGAATAATGCAAGGTTTGAAAATAGGGGAACATTTGTGATTATGCAAAGATATACAATGCTTAGTATCGTGCTGGGAAGGTAGAGCTTAGATTTATGCAAGATTCGAGACAGTGCTTAGTCTCATGCAAGTGGAAGTAAATGTTTAGCCTTATGCAAATAAGATGGCAGGGCTTAGCCTCATGCAAGATTTGAGACAGTACTTAGTCCCATGCAAGGGAAGGCAGATCTTAGACTTATGCCAATGAGGAGGCAGGTCTTAGCCTCATGCAATATTTGAGACAATGTTTAATCTCATGTAGGGGAAGGCAGATCTTAGCCTTATGCAAATGAGGAGGCAGGGCTTTGCCTCATGCAATATTTGAGACAATGCTTAGTCTCATGCAAGTGGAAGGCAATGCTTAGCCTTATGCAGATAAAGAGGCAGGGCTTAACCTCATGTAGGATTTGAGACGGTGCTTAATCTCATGCAAGTAGAAGGCAAAGCTTAGCCTTATGCAGGTAAGGAGGCAGGGCTTAGCCTCATGCAAGATTTGAGACGGTGCTTAGTCTCATGCAAGTGGAAGGCAATGCTTAGCCTTATGCAGATAAGAAGGCAAGGCTTAGCCTCATGCAAGATTTAAGACGGTGCTTGGTCTCATGCAAGTGGACAAATAGAAAGTATCAGTAGAATATTTCTTAGATGGAGATATATTTGCGTCTGGCAGCTTTGTTGTTATGAAGATAATGATTCTAAGGTGTGTGCGTGCTTGTGATTATTTCTTGTTCCTGCATCCAAAGCAAAATTGTGAGTTTTGTGGGGGAGGTTGGTTCGTGTTTTTTGTCTGCTTTGCTTTGCTCCGCTCCGCACTAAAATCATGTTCAAGTCACCATGGGTAGCATTTGGCTAAAAATAAAGTTTTCAAAAAATATGTATGCATAAGTTTCGAAACATAGTAGTATGCGATTTAGAAATCGTTCAGATGAACCAGTGACTGTGAAATTATTAGAGACGTTGTGAACTTCTTGACATAGAATTTTGAGGGTCCTTCTCAAAATTCTGCCCCAGTTATCTAAGACAAACTTCTGGTTGTTCTGCGCACAGTGTTGTTGTATGAACTTGCTTCGGAATTTTGAGGGTCCTCCTCAAAATTCTGCCCCAGATTCTGATTATGGGGAAAATGGAGATTTTATTGAATTGTGGCCAAACCCACAAGGCTTCCTACGTATCCCCTCTTAAATGGGAATCAGTTCAAGCGTAGTTCAGTTACATTATATGAAGAAATGCAAATAGTATACACATATTATCTTTTGACTGCATCTGAATTGATAGGCTTTGGCCAAATATCTCCGTCCATTTCTGCGAGTATGAGTGATCCTCCAGTTAGTACCCTATGAACCATATAAGGGCCTTGCCAGTTGGGTAAGAATTTCCCTTTTGCTTCATCTTGATGTGGAAAGATCTATTTCAACACCAGTTGCCCCGGTGTTAACTGTCTAGGTTTGACCCTTTTGTTGAAAGCTCTGGACATTCTGTTCTGATAAAGCTGACCATGACACACTGCATTCGTTCTTTTCCCGTCAATGAGAGCTAATTGCTGATAGCAGCTCCTTTTTTATTAGCATCACTGAGTTCAGCTTCTTTTATAATTCTCAGAGAAGGAATTTCTACCTCGGTGAGGATGACAACTTTAGTACTGTAGACCAATAGGTAAGGAGTAGTCCCGGTTGACATGCGGACTGTAGTGCGGTATCTCAATAAGGCGAATCGTAACTTCTCGTGCCATTGTTTATGATTCTCTACCAACTTCCTTAGTATCTTCTTGATGTTCTTGTTGGCGGCCTTCACGGCTTCATTCATTTGGGGCATGTACGCTATAGAATTCTTGTGCTTGATTTTGAAGGTTTCATATGGCTTGCATCAAATCACTGTTGAGATTAGCAACATTGTCAGTGATGATAAATTATGGAACCCCGAATCGACAGACCATACGATCTCTGACAAAAAATGCAACGACTTTCTTGGTTACAGCTTTGTAGGATGTAGCTTCAACCCATTTTGTGAAATAATCAATGGCCACTAGAATGAACTTGTGCCTATTTGAAGCAGTGGGTTCGATTGGACCAATGACATCCATTCCCCAGGCAGCAAAACGCCAAGGTGCACTTGTTGCATTGAGTTTGTTGGGCGGTACCCGTATCATATCTGCGTGTATCTAGAACCTGGTGACATTTCGAGACATATCGGATGCAGTCTGTTTCCATAGTAATCCAAAAGTATCCGGCTCTGAGTATCTTCTTGTCTAGGACAAAACCATTCATATGTGGGCCTCAGGCTTTGGCATGTATCTCTTCAAGCAATTTAGAGGCTTATTTGGCGTCAACACACCGTAATAGCCGTAGATCAGGAGTTTTTCTATACATAATTCCTCCACTTTGGAAAAAAAGGTTGGACAATCTCCGCAGTGTGCATTTATGAGTGTGGTTTGCGTGTTCTGGATATTCTCCTTTTGCCAACTACTCCCTGATATCATGGAACCATGGATTTCCATTCGTTTCTTCTTCGACGTGAGCATAATAAGCTGGTTGATTATGAATTCTCACCAGAATGGGATCGATGAAATTCTTGCTCGGGTGTTGTATTATGGACGACAAAGTGGCCAGTGCATCTGCAAATTCATTCTTGATTCTAGGGACATGTCGGAACTCTATCTTCGTGAAGCTCTTCATCATATTTTGTACGTGATGCAGATATGGTAGTATCTTGGTATTTTTGTAGCCCACTCTCCTTGTACCTAGTGCACCAGCAGGTCTGAATCACCAATTACCAGCAATTCATGAATATTCATGTCGATGGCCAAGTTGAGCCTTAGTATGTTGGCTTCATATTCCGCCATATTGTTGGTGCATGGAAACCTAAGTTTTGCAGACACCGGGTAGTGTTGACTAGTTTCTAATACCAAGATGGCTCCGATACTGATTCCCTTGGAATTTGCAGCTCCATCGAAAAACATTCTCTAGTCATCGTAGGCTTCCGCAATATATTCTCCTACGAATGACACTTATTCATCAGGAAAATACGTCTTATGTGGTTCATACTCTCCTCCTACAGGATTTTCGGCAAGATGATCTGCCAATGCTTGTCCCTTGGCTGCCTTCTGAGTTACTTAGATGATATAAAACTCACTCAACAATATTTTCCATTTGGCCAGCTTTACTGTAGGCATAGGCTTCTGAAAGATGTACTTCAGAGGATCTATCCTCGATATGAGATAAAAGTAGTGCCTCAATTTCTGGCCTATCCATGTGAGAGCACAGCAAGTGCGTTCCAGTAGGGAGTACCGTGCTTCGTAAGGCGTGAACTTCTTGCTCAGATAATATATAGCATGTTCTTTTCTCCCGGTCTCGTCATGTTGTCCCAAGTCACAACCAAAAGCCTCGTCTAATATGGAGAGATAGAGTAGTAATGGTCTACTAGGTTCTAGCGGGACTAAGACTGGTGGTGTGGACAGGTATTCCTTGATTTTGTCGCTAGTTGCGGCATTCGTCTTCAGCATTTTGAAAATTGGTTCACATATTACAGTTGATTGTGCTATGAAACGGATGATATAGTTGAGACGTCCCAAGAAACTCATCACGTCCTTCTTGTTTTTTTGTGGGGGTAACTCCTGGACATCTTTGACCTTTGACGGGTCTAATTTAATTCCTCGACGGCTGACAATGAACCCTAACAATTTTCCAATAGGAACTCCAAAGGCACATTTTGCGGGGTTCAGCTTTAGATTGTACTTCCGCAGCCGGTCAAAGAACTTTCTCAAATTTGCTATGTGATTTGTGGCCTTCTTGGATTTGATGATGACGTCGTCAACATATAACTCTATCTCCTTGTGTATCATGTCATGGAAAATAGTTGTCATGGCCCTCATATAGGTGGCCCCAGCATTCTTCATATCGAATGGCATTATTCTATAGCAATATACTCCCCGTGGTGTAATGAAGTCTGTCTTTTCTGTGTCTTCTTCGTCCATCCAGATTTGATGATAACCCGCAAAGCAATCGACAAAGTAGTGGAGCTCGTGCTTGGTGCAATTGTCGATCAGTATGTGTATATTTGGTAGTGGAAAACCATCTTTGAGACTTGCTCTGTTTTAATCCCGATATTCGACACACACCCTGACTTTCCTGTCTTTCTTTGCAACCGACACAATGTTGGCCAACCAGGTTGGGTATTCAACTACCCTGAGGACCTTGGCTTTTATTTTCTTGGTGACTTCTTCCTTGATTTTCAGGTTCATGTCTGGTTTGAAATTTCTGAGTTTCTGCTTTACTGGTAGACACATTGGATTGGTAGGTAGCTTGTGAGCCACTATGGATGTGCTCAACCCTGTCATATCGTCGTACGACCATGCAAAAATGTCCTCATATTCTCTCAGGAAATGAGTGTACTCAACCTTCTCTGACGGTGAAAAGTGAATGCTTATGCAAGTTTTTTTTATGGTTTCAAAATCTCCCAAGTTGACCACCTCAGTTTCGTCCAGGTTGGAGTTAGGTTTGTTCTCAAAGTTCTCAACTTCTCTAACGATTTCCTCAAGTATCACATCTTCTTCTTCTATCTCTTCTGAGTCACTATCCTTATGTTTTGTTGTCTTATTACATGTCACAGTCGTTGGTTCATCAAGGTAAGAAATAGTAATGTTGTAGAGAAAAAGATATGAAAGATAATAATAATAAAACATCAAATGGTTGATAAATGATTAACGTTAAACAAAGCAAAGTTTTAATGACTTCAAATAATGTTTTCCACAACAAAATACTGAAAGTAAAGAAATATGTTTTAAAAACAAAAATGCTCAAGAGAATTGTTTTCAAATGAATAACATTAGCAGACATGCTACCCCGAGACTCGTGTGGCCCTGGATGGTGTGGCGGTCTGATTCCTGAGAACTTCTCCCTTCTCCATTGTCTGGATGAAAAGACCTTCTTCCTCCTCCTCCTCAACTATCACATTACAGTCCATGTATTCGTCTTCCAAGAACAGGTTCCTTAGACCAGCTAAAGTTTCCTCTTCTTCATATCTCCATATGTGTCAGCCTGATGAAAGGAATGGCTCAAATGCGGCACTGGTTGCTCAAGGGGAATCGTCATATTCTTTCCAGGTATACTGATATCCAAGCCCAAAGGTTGTACCGTGAAGCTTTGGCTGTATCGGCTTGGTAATGCCTTGGAGTTTCTTTCCGAGCCCTTTGTCGGGTTCATACCCTGACCATGCTAGTATGCTTTCTATTTTGTTTCTCCACCACTTGTCTTTCTCTATTGTGTTGACGCGCTCAATGAGGTGATAAGTCTCTCCACCCAACTTCCTTCTATTATCTACGACCATAATGGTTTGGTTGATATAAATGGGATTACTCATGTCTCCATGAATGATCCCTTCCTGATGATTCCATTCAAAATTCACAGCCAGGTGAAAAGTAGATACCACGGCCCCGGCAGCATGTTTCCAAGGTCATTGCAACAGCAGATTGTATGAGGCAAATATGTCTAGCACTTGAAATTCAACATCGAACCAGGTTGGACCCATCTGCAAGCATAGATTAGTTTCCCCAAATGTGTCCCTTTAAGATCCATCGAACGCCTTCCCGTTCATAGTCCCTGCTCAAATTTCATGCAAACCTTTACCCAACCTTTTCAGAGTTGTCAGCGGACAGATGTTGAGACTGGAGCCTCCATCTATTAGAGCCCTGGCAATAAATTTATCCTTGAATTGTACCGTGATGTGTAGCGCCCTGTTGTGGCTTAATCCCTCTGGTGGCAATTCGTCTTCATGAAATGTGATCTTGTGGCTCTCCAGTACTTTCCTACCATGTTGGCCATCTCCCCATTGGTGATATTGTTAGGTACGTAAGCTGCCTCGAAATTCTACAGTAATGATAGGATGGATATCTAAGCATGAGTTTTGTTTAGATTGTCCACCATAGAATATTCCCTTGCTTTCACCTTTCTCCAAAGAGCATCTGGGCCCGTTTCAATAATGGGTTGTTTGGAAACAACTTCTTTACTCGTTCCTCCCAAATTCTCGGGTGTATAAATTCTACCGGTCCTGGTTATCCTTTGTGCCGCACTAGATTCTTCCATTTTTTCTTTTACGTTCCTCCTAGCTTCTACAACATAATCCCAAGGTATTACACTGGAACTAAAGGGCGGTGTGGGTTCCACCGTCACAGTGAAGGGTGTGGTTACTTCTACTTCAAATGGAGCAGGTGCAGCTGTAGGTATTGTTACTTCGATTTTGAACGGAGTTGATGCGGATACCTCAACTTAGACTGGTGGATGTATCTGTACCATAATAGGAGTGAGGGTGAGTGCAGTTTTCTTAGGATCATCGCTTTCTCGAATAAGTCCAGTTGACCCTTCCGGATCCCATTCTTCATCAGTTTCTATCACATTTACTACTTCGCTCCTACGATCTGTAAGAGGGTTGTTGCGGGGGCCTCCTTTGCTTGTATGACCTTGGTATCAATCAATGTCTGGATTTTATCTTTCAAAGTGCGACATTCATCAATGGTATGTCCTTTAATGCCTGAGTGGTAGGCACATGTTTTGTTTGGATTGACCCCTTGAGATGAGTTTTCCATGGCAACAGCAATAATAGAGGTAACATATCCAGCATCTTTCAGTCTTTTGTATAATTGATCGATGGGTTCGGCAATAGGGGTGTATTGTCTCGGTGGCCTGCGGTCAAAGTTAGGTCAGGGTTTCTGATAGTTTTGGCAGCTGATGGTGAGTGATAATATGTTGGCTGGGTGTTATAAGTGTGGTAGGCAATGGCAGATTGCGGATATCTAGGAGGTGAAGGTTGATATCTGGGTGGAGGTGTTTTGTATGTGGGAGGAGATTTTGGACCTCGGGCTACCATCACGGCCCCTAATTCTTTCTTCTTTGATATACCCTCTAATTACAACTCTTTGTTTGTAGCCTGCAATGCCTCAAAATTGGTCATCATCCCGCTTTTGATCCCTTCTTAAATCCTTTCCCCAAGTTTGATGATATCGGAGAATTTGTGATTTTCTATGACCATTAGCCTTTCATAGTATTGTGGATCCTGGGCCCGGATGAAAAATTTGTTCATCTGCTCTTCTTCCAATGTCGGCCTTACTTTTGCATCTTCTGACCTTTTCCCAGTAGCATACTCGCGGAAAGTCTCTGTTGGTTTCTTCTTGAGGTTCTATATGTAGAAGACGTCCGGTGCATTCTCTGTATTAAACCAGAATCGATCCATGAAGTCTGATTCCATGCATACCCAACTAACCCACTTCTTGGGATTTTGACTGATGTACCAAGATAGGGCGTCTCTAGTGAGACTTCTCATGAACAGCTTCATGTGCATCCTCTTATCTTTCCCAAGTCCTACGAGCTTGTCACAGTATATTTTTAGATGTACCTTCGATTCACCCGTTCCGTCAAACATCTCGAACTTAGGAGGTTTGTAATCCTCCGGCAGTTCTACGTCTGGCTGAATACACAGATCTTCATAATTCAAACCCTCAATACCTTTACCTCCTTTGACACCCTGGACTCGGCTTTTGAGATTCTTGAGTTCCTCTGCCATATTCTTGATGAGCAGGTCCTTCTCGGCGAATTCTGGCTTGTATGAGGTTTGTTGAGTGGGGTGAGGTAAGGTTTCATATATGGGGTTATTTTGGTAGATATCGAGGGTTTGAGTGTGGTGGTGATCATTGATTGAATTCTGCAGATTGGAAGTAGGTTGTGGTGTATTTTGAGGAGTATGGTAGGTAGTAGTTTGCGGATAGTGAGTCGGAAGATGTTGGTGTTGAGGAGGAGTTGGTACTGGTGGAGAACTAGGATTTTAGGGGGGTGTTGCGTATTGATGAGGTGTGGGAGGATTTTTTGGACGTTCTTTTGGTGCATTTTGAGGAGGTGCTGGGTTTTGGGCATTTTGTTGGTTAATATCTAGGACGTTTAAGGTGATGGAGAGATTTGCCAAGTTTCGGACCTGCTCAAGTTCCCCTTGCAATTCTAGTATTTTCTGCTCCAATCGTAGAACCAAATCATTTTGTGCCGAAGTACTTCGACCGTCTGAAGTTTCAACATTCTCCACATGTGCCGCGTTATCTTCCTGATACCACTCATATCATCCATATTAGCCTTTCTCTTACTTTTAGGATCACTTGGAGGAGGAGGAGGTGGAGGGCCTCTGGATCTGATATGCTGACGATGCCAGTATGCACGAACCAACCTTGGGGGATGGGAATAATCAAAACAAGAAAAGCCAAAAAGGTAAACAAGTCAGTAGGGGATTTTAGAGGGATATTTGCAGTATTTAAACATATGTTTCGGAATTGTAAATTCGCGTCCTAATTTGGGGACCTCGTTTTGCCTAAGGTAGGCCTAGCGACACATAGATTTGGAGAAATTTAATGCCGATAATTGCCTCATTTCATTAATATATAAATAAGTCAAACCTCTAAAACGATAATAAATAAAGGAGTTACTAATGGCATTTTCCTGATTACATTCAAATTCTAAAACGACTCTAGAAAAGTAAACAATAATTCTAATCTACTTTGTCCCTAAAGGACCCTCTCCAAGCTTGGCCTTCTTGGCCCCATCAATCAGATTCCCCAGGTCAAACATGTCCAGCAGCAGATACGCCCTTGCTAGGTGTCCTCCTTTGTTGCACTCTGCATTCTGACAATCCACGATCCTTTTCCTCATCTTCCCTTCCAATTCCATCAGACCCTGCTCTAAATATTCCAACCTTTTCATTGATTTTGTAGCAATTTGCCTCCACTCATTAATTGATTCCATGTCTATCTTGTTTTGTTCCAAATTCCTGGCCTCGGACTCAAGGATTCTTTTGCGCAACCTCTTGTATTTCACCTGTACTTCGGCAGCTTCATCTATGACCATGTTTCCATGATCGATCCCTGGCTCGACTATTCCTACTATGTCATCATCCAAACATGATAGGTAGAAGTACACATGACCGGCGTGGTACCGATCTGGCTCAATGGTATCCTTTTCCACAACAATTTCCAAATGTCACATGTGTTGGGCCTCACATTTGTATGGAATGGCATCATCTGCTTTGTAATGACTCGTCTTAGAGACTCGCGGTATGACTTGTTTTCTCCCAGCCTGTCTCATGACTCTGATAGGAACATAAGGATATATTCCCCTCAACCTTATCAGCACCAAATGAGGAACATCCCTGGACCTGATGATGAAAATTCTCTAGTAGGGAACTACTCGAACATCCAATGGACCTTGTCCTCAGTTAGATTGCTGAAAAATTGTGCCCAGTCTATAGCATTTTCTGGTTGTGCAAACCTGTGTGGGATGAAAGTCATTCTATTCGGATGATGGAAAGCTATGTGGTCATTCCATTGTCTTTATGGAAATTCTTGGCGGTACTGTCCTCTTTGAAAATGCTCCAACAACCATATCTGCAGCAAAAAATTGCAACCTTCAAAATGTCTGAACCCTTTCTTGCAACAGTCCAAGGCTCGGTATATCTTAGCTACAATCATTGGGACAATAGTGTAAGTTTGTCCCTCAATCCCTTCCATTAAAGTCTTGGTTACCATAGCCAAACGCGTGTGAATCCTGTCTTCTTGGATTAGAAATACTATCATACCCAGAAAACAGACGGAGAACACAAAAACCCGACGATGAGTCCAGCCTAGGGAAGTGGTGTTGAATTCATCATGAAAAATACATTAGGATGTGTTGTGCCCATATCGTTCGTAAAGGAAATCAAAAGGCATGTAGGACTTCTTCAGGAAGACTAAATCATCATTCTTTCTAAGACCCATCATTTTTAGAAACCCCCTAGCAGTGCGATTTTCTGTTACCAACAGACCAGGACTATTCCAGGGTAGCCCAGCGAAACCTCCTATTTCCTACAGAAGGGGAGTCATTTCTACGTTGCTGAAATGAAAGATGGACATTTCTTCGTCCTATAACATGGTAGCAGCCTCGATCAGTATGTTGTTTAGCTAGATGTCTAGCACGGAGTGTAAATTTCCGAGAACCTTCTTCACATGATTTTTATCTCTTGGCAAACGATTTTCCCACCAATCTGCAATAAAGGTGGTATACTTCGGACCATGACGAACCTGAGGACTTCGTGCCTCATTTTCTGCAAGATAAACAAATTTAGCACTTCCCCCTATGCATTTGACTACTTACACATTAATGATTAGCATATCGACATGTTTTATCCAAATAATGCACATATCATGACCGTACCCGATGGGATTATGGAAATCCCGATGGGCTTTGGACAAGGCTTTCCTTAGAGGGTTATTATGCGGACAACATACTAACCCATGGTAGGTTTGAGCATTATGCATGTACAGTTATTATCAGAGTAAGGTTTTTCTATAGAAGTCTAGGTGGGTACCCTCAAGCGGACAACTTGAGAGGGAAAGGCAGGGAATCGTCAACTGCATCGCTGATTGACTAGTTTTACCGCAAATAAGCCTTTCCAAATTTAATAGGGTAATATAGAAAGAGCACAGACACTCATCAAGTGTCTCTATGGTATTAATTGCATACGAGTGGAATATGATGCAGAGCATGTATTTATGCAAAAAGAAAAATAACATGTTGTCAAGTATTTTACAAGATAAAGCGATAAATGCGGTATTTAATAAATGTAAAGACAGGAGAGAAAGAAAAACAAGGAAAGAGTTCGTTCGTATAATGAAAAAATTATAATAAAGCGATAAAAGGGGGTAGGGATTGGGAAAGACATAACAAAATTTTTAAAGATTGAATCTAGTGAGCATAATTGAGAAAATAACAGAGGGAATGCATATTGTAACCAAATTAAACGAAGGATTGCAGGTAAGTTCATATAAAGGGAAAATAGGAAAGAGGGTGTGCATGTAGCAATAAAGAAGGTAAATAGGAGCGGGATGTTCAATCATTAGCAAAATAATAAAGAAACGCTTATCGAGAGAGACTAATTCACATAGACCAAGTTTGTTATGGTAAGAGCCTAAAGAAGTCCTCAGCAGAGTCGCCATGATGTCGCACCCCCTTTTTCTCGCGAAATTGGGTTTCGACATTGACAACTCTTTTATGAGGGAGGGGATTGGTTATTAAGAGAGTCGCCACCTAACGGATTAAGGTGCGTTAGGGCACCTATTGCAAATGACTCAGGTTTACTAGTTGCGTCACCAAAGATTAGGTAAGGGCTCAAATTACTTCAAGGAGAAGGTGTTAGGCACTCCCGAGGTCCACAACGGTGGTTCCCTACCGAACATAAATCATGTGAAGTAGTCTAATAGAGAAGCGAGGGAATTATCTAATAGGGATGGGGGGTCCTAATTTTTTCGCCTAAAGGATCACCCCATGAAACATAAATAATACTTTGTAACTCCCCCAGGACGGGGGTGTTACTCATATTATTCAGCGGGCACAGATTATCATTTCATGCTACCCAATTACTATCTTCAAGGTATTTACCTAAAGCGCTCTAATAAATTATAACTCGTACCCTATGCGTGCACTACCCGTCCCTTATCTATGGTCCTGAAGGCATTAGGACCCCTATTTTTTGGATGGTTATAGACTCAACTTAGGTTGACCAAAATGCTAAAAAAAACTAGGTGACATACAAAGAACAAGTTGGACTTTCATACAAAAGCAAATAAAGGACTCAGATTAGCCTCCACACATTAGGCAGCAAATGCACGCAAACAGATTGGTGTATTAACAGTTTTAATAGTTAAGGTTGTTAGATCATGTAGACATGATTTCTATGTGATCTTGGATTTTAAATCATAGTGGCAGTTGATGACACCATTTCTAGGTGACTGCGTAATTGCCTATTGATTATAATTAGAATCGTTTAAACCTATACGCATGTTATCTAGGTGAATTATTCAGCGATTTGACAGTGATAACAACGAAAAATGCTTAGAATTATGTAGTTGTTCCTCTAGGCATGCTTTCTAGCAACATTTAGCAAGACACTGTGTAGGGTTCCAGTTATAATATTTGGCACAGATGATAGTTACCCCTATGGGCATGAGTTCTACCTTTGGTGATTGAAACTTCTATTAACTCCTACAATCATGCATATTAACTGAACGAGTGTGACAACTAATTAAAACCTATAGGCATAATATCTAGAGAGGCCGATTCTACTATGGTGTAATGCAACTGGAACTTAGTTATTTCATTTCCTATAGGCATGGTGTCTAATCATGCAAAGCAAAGTAGACAGGATATTAACAGAACCTACTTGAGCCAAAATAAATCCCTATAGACATGTTATCTAACACGCAGTGGCATGATAAACATCTAGACATGTTTTCAGCACACAATTAGCAGAATATTTTTTTGCGTAAAGTAAAACCTATAGGAGTGTCATCTAACATATAATAGCAGAAGAACCTAGAGGCATGTTATCTACCCATTTACAGAATATCAAAATTAGCCCATTTCCCAATTTTATTATTGTCCCCAACTCTTATTACAAATAATTATTACATACCAGAATCAAATGAATGAATTACAAAGTAATATAGACTATATGAAGCCTACAGCAGGCCCAAATACACCTGGATAGGTCAGACCTTCAATTCACAATAACTCTAAAAAACCAATGTTCATAGTGACCAACAATGAATGATTCACCTCCGTTTCAAGGATAAGCATACCAAGCCCAATTCACTAGTGTGTCAGAGTTCCCAAGGGCTTCACGAACCCCGGGCAGTGCTCACACTAAAGAGAAATAATCAGAACAGTTCGAGAAAAACTACAGACCAAATCCTGGTGTGTCAGAGTTCACGAGGGTCTCATATGAACCCTGAGCAATGCTCACACCAGGAAGGCCAGGGGACAGTACTTAGATTACTCTGTCTTTCAGCGAACAAAGAGTTAGAACTCAAGAGAGAGAGGCAAGATTGGGAAGTATACTTAGGGATACAATCACACATAGAACAGAGACAAACACTTTGAAACTAAGCAGACTTGAAACAAATAAGTTTGAAAACTAAAAAAGTCATTAATTGATAAGGATCAATTCATGAGTATGCTCCACAAAAGACAGTACAGAATTCAGATTAGGGTGAGTCAAATGAAGGAAGTTCATTAATCAATAATGAGTCATGAAACACATTAGCTATCAGTAAGAATTAATAACGACGTTATAGCATGGTGATCAGAGAATCAGATAAATAACAGATTTAACAACAAACTAAGGTATACATGATGAACTAGTTTTTAGATAAGGTATCAAAACATACTTAGTATTAAAAGATAGTCTTAAGTTATACATAATTAAGCAGATTTTATCAATTAATCAACTGAGTTAAACATGTCTAAAATACAGAAAGCAACTAAGCAAATAACAGTAACATATTGAACGAGTAATAAAGTAGAAAAATGGTTCAACAATTTACTAGTTCAGATGAAACAGAAAGAAATTTAACAAGGCAGTAATCACCAACAGATCAACAATGTAGGATTTCTGCCCTTGACTTCTAGCCGGCCAGGAATCAAAGATCAGAATAGAATAACAGTATATAGTTTTAGTTGTGAGAAGATTCAAGTTCTAAGTTTGTTTAAAGGGGAATGAGGGAGGGTTTTAAATAGCATTGAATTAGAGCACATCAATATGGTAACAATCAATCAAGGTATTTGGAAAAGAAAGCATCTAACAGCTAACTAAGGAAAGAAAACTCGAAACCCTATTTAAGGTAAGCCATACAAACCGGCAGAAGTAACAAGTAAATAGATGTGTGAAACATATAGACAGAGCTTTTAACAAACAATTAAAGAACCAAACAGGTCTGAAGAATCGAAAAACCCCTAAGTTTAGGATAAGTAAAATTAGTCAACAATTAACGGCAAGAGTTGTAATAAAGATGCATAGAAACAGATAGACAGAATCATTGAAGGAAAAGTAATTAAAGAATCGAAAACCCTAAATTTAGGGTAAGTAAAATTGGTGGAAATAATCAAATGAAAACTATAATAAAGATGCACAGAGATGGATAAATGGAAACATTAAAGATTGAACAATATTTGATTCGATTTTGAAGAATCAAAACCCCTAATTTTAGGGTACCAATTAGTCATAAATATCAAAGAAAAATCATAATAAAGATGCACAGAGATAGATATACGAAAACATTAAAGGAAAATATATTTTTTTTAAATAGAGAACCATATCAGATCTAGAAAGAGTTGAACCCTAGTTTTAGGTAAGTAAAGAATCGCGGAGAATCTCATAGATTCATACAATAAAGAGATGAAAATGAACACATATGGAAAGAGGCAAAGGTCCAAACTAGATTTGGTTCAAAGTAAAAGAATCGGCTTGCCATGTTAGTCAAGCAATTATGTAATACATAAATGAGTAGCCAATAGCGAGAAGGGGTCGATAAGGTAAGGGAATCGATGATTGATTCCATACCTGGGTTGGAATCGGAGGGGAAATAGGTGACAGTGCTAGGGTTTTAGAGACGAAGAGAGCGTTTGGGAGAGTTTAAGGGCAGCAGATGGTAGAGAACGGGGGATTAGGGTTGGGAGTGTTTTACTTAAAGGGGGGAGATGAATGGAGGTCGTTGATCTTGAAAGTTCAACGGCTAGGATAAAAGAGTTGGGTCGGGTATAGAAACTGGTTACAGGTTGGGTTGTTGGGTTAGGGGTCATTTGGTTTGGGTTGGGGTGTTGGGCTAGTGTATTTTAGGTAATTGGGCTAGGGGTTGGTCCGAAATAAGCTTAAAAATGGACTGTTATTTAAATACCCAATTTTAATTAATAAATAAATTTTAAAAAATTGTAAAATAAATAATAAAAATATAATTTATGCATAAAACAAGTAAAATTAGTTATTTAACACTATAAAAAGTGCATAAAGAAAGTAGTTATAAGTACATATAGGCTATTATTAAGAAAGTAGTTATAAGTACATATAGGCTATTATATCAAATGTGCAGTTTTGGCCTTAAAAATGCAAATGCAATTATCAAAAATATGTTAAAACATAATATGGGTGTAAATGGTGAAATTAGATGATAAAATCATTGTATAATTTGTGCGGCAATTAATGAGTATTTATATAATAAAATGCAAGAATATATTGATTTAAAGCCCTTTAAAATTATAGGAAATTATGAAAAATGCTTGCATATGTTCATAAATAAAGTGATGGTGCATATGCACTATTTTGAAAGTATATATGTACATTTGAAAAATATGAGAGAAAAATTGGGTATCAACACCTGAGGCTGAGTCATCTGACGTTGTTATCACAGGTATTGTTCCAGTTTTCCATGGAGATGCTTCAGTTCTATTTGATCCAGGCTCTACCTATCCATACGTGTCACCGTATTTTTCTTCACATATGATTCTCTGAGTGCTACTGTGTACGTGTCCACGACTGTGGGAGAATCTATTATCGTAAATCGTTTCTACCACTCGTGTATGGTTACTATTGGGAGTCTTGAGACTAGCATGGATCATCTACTTCTCGATATGGTAGATTTTAATGTTATCTTGGGTATGAACTGGTTGTGACCTTATCATGCTATATTGTATTGTCATACCAAGACAGTGAACTTAGCCATATCGGGCTTTCCTGGGTTAGAGCGGAAAGGGACTTCTATCCATTCTACCAATAGGGTTATCTCTTATGTGAAGGCTCGGCATATGGTCGAGAAAGGGTGTCTAGCTTATTTGGCTTATATTCGTGATCCTAGTACGGATGTTCCATGGATTCAGTTCCAGTTGTGCGTGAGTTTCGAGAGGTATTTCCTACAGATCTGTCGGGGATGCCACCCGACAAAGACATTGACTTCTGCATTGATTTGGCTCCAAGCACCCAACCCATTTCTATTCCACCATACCGTATGGCCCTGCCATAGTTGAAGGAATAGAAGGAGTAGTTGCTAGATTTGCTTGATCAGTGATTCATTAGACCTAGTGTCTCGCCCTGGGGTGCCCCTGTATTATTTGTAAAGAAGAAAGATGGTTCGATGAGGATGTGTATAGATTATCGGCAGTTGAACAAGGTCACTATCAAGAACAAGTATCAGTGGCCGAGGATTGATGACTTATTTGATCAGCTTCAGGGTGCCAAGGTGCTTTCAAAGATTGATTTGAGGTCTGGCTACCATCGTGTCACGACCCAAAAATCTACTAGTCGTGATCGCACCTAACCCAACTCGCTAGGTAAGCCACTTAACATTTATCCAGTTTCATTTAACTTAATAAAACAATTCAACAACAGAATTATCTAAATCTTATACATTTCCCAAGGACTGGTAGTACAAATCATGAGCTTCTACGAATGGAGTTTACAAAGTAACAATGAAAAACTTACACAGTCTGTTTGAGAAGTACATAAACAGAGTTTTGTAAGCTAAGGCTACCTCGAACGAAGGAGGTAGCTATAACAAGGACGCTGGTACATCTTCAAGTTCCGCAACCATCGAGCACAGCAACAACAACAACCTCCATCTACACGCAATGTGCAGAAGTGTAGTATCAATACAACCGACCCCATGTACTGAGTAAGTAACAGACCTAACCTAAGGTTTAAAGCAGTGACAAGCTAACACATGATCGGGTCCAAAGCCAATATTTCCACAACGGTTCATAACAACATAAATGCAAGAAAAGAGATATCTCAAAAGTAACTACTCAACTTGTTTACAGTTCCAGAAAATGGTCATGCTTTTCAAATATCTCAGTGAAAGAAAATCCCAGATCTCTTACCAAAAATACCAAGAGTACCAGTAAGTTTGAAAACTATAATTTTCCAAATATCCTTTCCACAATAACTAAAATGTTTCATTTTCTTTCCAAACAACAAGTATAAAGTGCCTCTCCACACCCACATATCAATGTGTATAATAATTCATGAATGACGTGATACTATCTAGCATGAGGAAAAATGCATCTCTATGCCTATATGTCATGTATGCATGTAAATTCCATGTATTTCAGAGATGAAACATGTACTCACACTCTGAAAGTACTCAATCTTATTGTCTCACATCCTCTCTTACTAAGCTCAATACTCAGCTCACTAAATCACTCAGCTTTGTATAATAATTGTTGCAGCGTGTAGCCTGATCCATATATATATATATATATAGTCGATTGCGCTCACTAGGGGTGTACAGACTCCGGATGGGGCTCCTTCAGCCCAAGCGCTATATCGCTGCGACGTGCAACATGATCCATATTCTGTTGTGGCATGCAGCCTGATCCATATACATAAATATAATCAATATATCGCTTCGGCGTGCACCCCGATCCCATAAAGTATAATATACATAATATGATGTGGCATGCAGCCCGATCCAAAAATGTCACTCTCACTCAAGCCCTCGGCCTCACTCAGTCATCAATCTCTCCAGTCTCTCTCAGGGGCACACAGTGTCATGAATCTAGCCCGATAATAATGATATGATATATCAATAACAACAACTGATACTGAGGTATGATATGAATGCATTAATATGATTGAGTACAAAAGTATAAATGGAAATTAGTGAGATGACACCCAAAAATAACCACTATGAGTACAAAAAATATCAGCATGAAGCCTAAACATAATATTAGCATGATTGACAGCTCAATTACTTTATCAGATTGTGAAAACACAAATATCAACAAAATAGGGCCACTATACAGGTCCATAAGAACAACAGAGTCCCAATTCAGAGGGTGCACGCCCACACGATGTGATGATCCAAAGGGTCATCTTATGAATTAAGACTCCATTTCGGGCTCATTAGCCTTAAAAAGATTAATTTTATTTACCTTAATTTTTGTGCGCAATCGGTGCGTGAAACCGGAAAGCTTTGATGTGAAAATATGAGAAATAATAATTTTTGGAGTTAAAAAATTAAATTTAGTTGACTTTGGTCAACATTATGAGTAAACGAACCCAGAGTCCTTTTTCGATGGTCCCGGAAGGTCCGCAGAAAAACATGGGACTAGGTGTATGCCTAGAATTAAATTTCGAGGTCTGTAGCTTTAGAAATCAAATTTTGAAGAAAATTGGTTTGCTGGTTTTTAAAGGAAATAAAGAAATGAATTAATGTTTGAACTCGTTGGTATCGGTCCCGTATTTTGGTTCCGGAGCCTGGTACAAGTTTTTTATGATATTTAAGTTCTATCTGTGAAATTTGGTGAGAATCGGAGTTGATTTGACGTGATTCGGACGTTCAGTTGAAAAGTGAGTGAATCTGAAGTGTTCTTGAGAAAAACATGAGTTTTGAGACTTAATTCGTAGTTTTAGATGTTAGTTTTGTGATTTGATCGCACGAGCAAGTCCGTATGATATTTTTAAACTTGCGTGCATGTTTGGTTCGGAGACCCGAGGGCTAGGGTGAGTTTTGGATAGGCTACGGAATGTGTAGAACTTAGAAATCTCAGATTGTGCATCTAGTGTCTAACACCGAGCCTCTGATCTCGCAATTGTGAGGTCAGGCTTTGCAATTACGAAGTTCACAGACCTGGTAAATGCCAGGTTTTTTATCGCAAAATGCGAAACAGGCCTAGGAAGGCCAGTCTTGCAAATGCGAAGTGAGGGTCGCAAATACGAAGGCCTCCAGAAGTCGCAAATGAGAAGGCAGCAGGAATTGCAAAGGGTTCGCGATTGCGATACCCATCTCGCAAATGCGAAGCTTCAGTCGCAATTGCAACATCCACAGCCCGTTAAGTTGGGACTTAGACAGGATTTTTACCCACTTTTCAATTCTCACAAACCCTAAACCACCATAGGCGATTCTCCAAAGACCCAAACTTCTCCAAAACATTGGTAAGTGATTTCTAACTAATTCCTTTCGATCCTTAATAACATTTTACAAGATTTCAACCTAGAATCTAGAGTTTTCATGGTGGAATTGGGGGATTTTTGGGAAAACTTAGGAAAACCATAATTTTGCATTAAAGTTGATTCCTTTAGCAATAATTAATTATATTAAACTAATTATGATTAGATACATGTGTGTTGGAGGAAAATTCTAAAGGGAAAGTTGTGCTTGAGTAGTGAATTGCTTATGAAATCGAGGTAAGTGTTTGGTTTAACCTTGACTTGTGGGAATAAGAATCCCCAACTTAAATGCTATGTGATATTTCATTTGTGTGGTGTATAGGTGAGGTGACGAGTATCTATGCACCAGCAAATTATCTGTTTAACATGATCCCTTCCCCGGTTCTAATTCACTATATTTCTGTCTTGATTGTTTTCATGATTTTGATGCGTCCATGTCTACTTGTTTTCGTTAACTTGTTGTTAAATATTGTTTCACGTATTTGGAAGTGGTAATTGTTACCTTAGCTTAATTGTGGTAAATTAAAGGTTGAGCAAGTTGATAGTGTTTTGCGATATATTCCGGTTGGTTACATATTGAAATGATAATTGGTGAAGCTTATGGATAGTACAGCTTTCTGTTTACAATTGTTGAGACATAAATATTGTGAAAGGCTTTGACCTAAATTGTGAAATATTTTTTAAAAAAAATAAAGATATGTGATTGTCTGGTAGGAGCGGATTGCATGCTGCAACAAGGAGTAATAAGGGTGGACAGGTGGTATCGGATTGCACGCCGCAACAGGAGAAATAAAGGTGATATATATAGGGAGGAGCAATAAGGGAGGACAGGTGGGATCGGGTTGCACATCGCAACTAGGAGCGATAAGGGAGGATTTTCATGTTTTACTGATTTTATGATAAAGAATGGAAAACTCACTGTTTTATTTAACGGTTTTAATACTCTATTTTTACTGTTATTTAAATTGGAAATTTGCAAATTTCAGCAATAATTGGTTATAGCTGAGACCTGGAAAAGGTGGCTGAGTTATTTTATTTGTTGCTGCAAATTAATATTTATTTACTTTAGTATTTCCTTCTTGTTTTATTACACATTGTATTCAGGTTATGTTATAAATGCCCCGCCGTAGCCTCGTCACTACTTCGTCGAGGTTAGGCTCGGCACTTACCAGTACATGGGGTCAGTTGTACTGATACTGCACTCTGCACTTCTTGTGCAGATTCAGGTACCGGCCAGAGCTAGGTTGAAGTAGTAGTTGATACTATCGCACAGAGACACGAGGTAGATCTGGTGGCGTTCGCAGATTCCTAGAGTCGTCTCCCATTTATTCATTTACTTTTTTACATATTTAGAAACAGATACATATTTTCTCTCAACCCAATACTTGTAGTATTCTTTAGTAGTTCGTGAATTGTGACTCCGGACCCTGGGTAGTTATATATATTGGTATTAGCTCGTGGTTCGTTCATTATTTAATTATTATTGATATCGTTTATTGGATAGCATCAAATTCCGCATTGTTTTAAACTGCCTATTTATATTTCAAATAAATTCTTAAAAGAAAATGGTTAGCTGGACTCTAACATTGGCTTGCCTAGAAAGTATGGTGTTAGGCGTTATCACGATCCCGAGAGTTGGGAATTTGGGTCGTGACAAGTTGGTATCAAAGCACTAGGTTGCATAGGTCTCACAATTCACGAACAAGCTTAATAGAGTCTGAAGGATCGGTACGGACACGTCTATACTTATCTCTCAGAGGCTATCAAGTTAGGAACAAGTTCCTTTTTTATTTCTACTCTATCATGCTGCAATTCTTGTTACCTCAAATAATGATTGAACTTTTTTATTCTCTCGCAGATGACGAGAACACGTGCTTCTTCTTTCGCTGACCAACAATCAGGTCCTGCAGCAGCAGCAGCTCCTATTAGGGGAAGAGGCTGAGTCCATGCCAGACGCCGAGGTAGGGGTAGGACTCAGCCCATTACTCAGACAGCAGCCCCAGCTGCGGAACCCCAGATAGAGGTTGATGAGGGCGTTCCAGCTCAGACCGTTCTAGCGGGACCGGCTCAGGTCCCAGAGGGGTTTATTGCTACCCAAGTGCTTCAGGATGCTTTGGTTTGACTAGTGGGCCTTATGGAGAGTGTAGCTCAGACTGGAACACTCCCCGTGGAAGAAACTGTATCGCACTCCCCGTGGCAGAAACTGTATCTCAGGCTGGATGAGGGGTCCAGACTCCTGTTACCCACACTATTGATCATACTACTCCTTAGATTCAGACCCCAGCAGCCAATCCAGTTGGGGTAGTTCAGCTAATTGCTACAGCACCGCTTGTTGAGGGGCAACTATGTCCTCTGATGATTTATGGAGATTGGACAGGTTCATCAAGCTATTCCCTGTTCATTTTAGTGGTGCCACTTAAGAGGATCCTCAGGAATATCTTGACAGCTGCCATGAGGTTCTTCGGAACATGGGTATTTTGGAGACCAATGGGGTCGATTTCGTCGATTTTCAGATGACTAGTTCCACCAAGAAATGGTGGAGGGATTATTTGTTACTAGATCAGCTGGGTCGCCTGCTTTGACTTGGGATCAATTTTCACATGTCTTTTTGGAGAATTTTCTACCTATCACTACCAGGGAGGATAATCGTTGTTAGTTTGAGCGTCTTTAGCAGGGCAGCATGACTGTTACCCAGTATGAGAATCGCTTTGTGGATTTCTCTCGGCATGTTATTCTTTTGTTACCCACAGAGAGAGAGAGGGTCAGGCGATTTATTGAGGGCCTTGCTCAGCCCATCAGGTTGCAGATGGCTAAAGAGACAGGGACCGAGATTTCTTTTTAGGATGCGGCCAATATGGCCAGAAGAGTTGAGATGGTTCTTGGATTAGGAGGTCAAAGTTCGGACAAAATACCTTGTTATTCTGGTGGATTCAGCGTGCCTTATCCGGAGGTAGGGGTAATCAGGGTAGAGGCCATTCTTCTAGGCCATTTAAGTCTGCGCTACAGGCATCCCACGATGCCTCAGGTGGTCGTGTCTCTTACTTGCCTTATCCTGATCAGCCAGCACCTATCAGAGCACCTCCTCTTCAGAGTTATTATCGTGGTCAGCCGGCTCATCAGGGTCAGCCTCAGTATCAGGATAGGTGTTATGAGTGTGGTGAGTATGGGCATATTCGGAGAGCTTGTCTAAAAATTTTGGGTAATCAGCCTCAGTACCAAAATTCTCGTGCTATAGTTCCGGCACTAGCTGCAGCACCTCCTGCCCAGCCAGCCAGAGGTAAGGGTCAGGTAGTCAGAGGTAGAGGTCAGGATGTTAGAGGTGGAGGCCAGCCCGCTATAGGTGGAGGTCCACCTATCAGAGGTCGGCCCAAAGATATGGTTTAGGGTGATGGGGCCCCGCCCCGATTGTATGCATTTATCGACAGACCAGAGGCGGAGTCATCCGATGTTGTTATCATAAGTACCATTTCTGTTTGCAATACAGGTGCTTCAGTCTTGTTTGATCCGGGATCTACTTATTCTTATGTATCATCTTATTTTGCCTCGTATTTGGTTATGCCCCGCGATTCTTTGAGTGTCCTTGTGTCACGACCCAAATTTCCCTCCGTTGGGTACCGTGATGGCACCTAGTCTTAGGGACTACGTAAGCCTAACAGTTACTGAATAAGAACAATAATAAAAGGAAAACTAACAATCTCGATATAAAATCTCAACAGAATGTACAAACTTTCCCAAAACCGGTAATACAAGTCATAAGCTCTACGAATCTTCTACAACTTCTAAGTACAACTATTTGGAAATAAATATCACAGTGTATGAATAATAATTTCAAAGAAGGTGACTCCGAAGCCTGCGAATGCAGCAGCAGGTTACCTTGAGTCTCCTCGGCAATCATCCGCACAGCTACTACACTATATACCTGGATCTGTACACAAAAATGTGCAGAAGTGTAGTATGAGCACACCACAACGGTGTCCAGTAAGTATCAAGACAAACCTCGGTGGAGTAGTGACGAGGACTAGTCAAGACACCACTAGTCTATAAATAAATAACATGAATATAGAAATGACCGAATGTTACGTCTATCTAAGATTTCACGGAGTAATTTACAACAATGACAATATAAAGTGGAAGAAAATTACATAAATCAATCACAAAACAGCACAAAAATACACAGAAATATGGACAACAAAACAAGTCGAACCGAAAGGAAACACAATACAATAGAGAACACCAATAACTCAACTCTACGTCGGTTTGTTCACATCGGGCCTTAGCCATTAAAATCCATAACTGGTAGAAATATTTAAACAGCAGTTCATATGAAAAACTTTTGCAAATAAAATCATTTTAGTATGGAAGAGTTTCCTTTGAAAACACACTTTCTCCAAAAATAGATATAAGTATATTTAATACAGAAAATTACGTAAAACGTAGTTTCTTTCAAAATACGAAACTTCCCAAAGATGCTTTCCCAATAAATGACTTCCAAATATCATTTTAGGCAAGACTAGTGCCTTTCAAATATACCTTCGATGTAAAAGTCATTCAAGTATAATCATTTCAAAACCATTGCTTTTTCAATAATATTTTTCAATAAAATCCCTTGATCAAAATCTCCTCAAGATTTATCCACGGGAACTCAGTCCGTAACTCATAAATTGTCATGCAGTACAGGAGGAATATCAAATCTTGCCAATAAATGCAATAAGAGATCAATAGGAATATCCAAAGTTAGAACAACATATTAGAATGCAAACACAAGTGCACGGCATCACCCTTCGTGCTTTTACTCTCATCCTCACCAAAACAAGTGCACGTCATCACCCTTCGTGCTTTACTCTCATCCTCACCAAAACAAGTGCACGGCATCACCCTTCGTGCTTTACTCTCATCCTCACCAAAACAAGTGCACGGCATCACCCTTCGTGCTTTACTCTCATCCTCACCAAAACAAGTGCACGGCATCACCCTTCGTGCTTTACTCTCATCCTCACCAAAACAAGTGCACGGCATCACCCTTCGTGGTTTTACTCTCATCCTCACAATAAATAAATAGATACAGCACGGCATTATCCTTCATGCTTTAATATCATAACATGGCACGGCATTATCCTTCGTGCTTTAATATCATAACATGGCACGGAATTATCCTCCGTGCTTTAATATCATAACATGGCACAACATCACCCTTCGTGCTTTTACACTCTCATCCTCGCAATAAATGAATAAATAAATACATGGCATCACCCTTCGTGCTTTATACTCCTCATCACCCAAATAATATCAAGAACAACAGTTTGGAAAGGAAAAACCAACAATGTGAACCATAATCACCACATCTCGGCAAGGGAGTCAACAATACAAGTAATATCATTAACAGCATAACCAGTAATAGAAACCACAACATCCCGGCAAGGGAGTCAACAATACAAACAATATCATTAACAGCATAAACAGTAATAGAAACCATCACATCCCGGCAAGGGAGTCAACAATACAAACAATATCATTAACAGCATAAACAGTAATAGAAACCATCATACCCCAGTAAGGGAGTCAACAATACAAACAATATCATTAACAGCATAGACAGTAATAGAAACCATCATAACCTGGCAAGGGAAACAGCTATAACCAATCTCACCTAAACAGTTAACTTCACGGAATAAAACTCAGCTTAAACAAAGGCTCAATAATAGGCAACTCAAGGGAATATCAACAACATAAATGTTTATCAACTAGACCTAAGTACCACTTAAGGGAAAAATCATATAACTCACAATGTAAGATCCACGGGCATGCTTGACACTCAAGAACGAACGCTCCAACTACGGCTAAACAACTATAGGACTAGATGACACTAATCATAGTCAATGAGGCAATGTAGGAAGAAAGTATAGCACGATGATAGGAGAGGTACAATAATCAGTTAAGTCAATTAAGGTCAAATTTTCAATGAAGGAATCCAAAGGCAAGACATTCTAATTTAAGCAGGAAAGGATGAAATTAACAATTAAGGACTCAAATGTAACAATTACAATTCATACACAAGTGCTACAAGAACCTACGGATCCTAAAAGGGCAACCTATTTGCAAATAAGTCTGTATACACACTCATCACCTCGCACACACGGGCTACAACCAACAAAGAAGACTCAATCCTAAGGGGTAGTTACCCCACACAAGGTTAGGCAAGATACTTGCCTCAAAGACGACAACCTGGTACTCAAAAATAGACTTCTCGGGTAGGAAGACTTCCGGACGGCTCACAATCAACTAAAACAACTTCAAAATACACGTAAAACGTATAAGGAACTAATCCGAATAATAAAGCTTCAATCCTTACAAAATTGTAAAAATCGACCCAAAAGTCGACCCCCGGGCCCGCACCTCAGAACCCGACAAATTTTACAAATTTCGATTACCCATTCACCCACGAGCCCGAATATATAATTTGTTTTGAAACCCGACCCTAAAACGAGGTCAAATTCCCAAATAATCAAAAAGCCCTAACTCTACCCAAATCCCTAATTTCTACCTTAAATTCCATGTTTTTAGGCCTAGAATCTAACGGATGTTGATAAATACTGAAGAAAATGAGGTTAGGATTACTTACCTATGAATCTATGGTGAAGAAGTTCTTCAAAAATCGCCCAAGAGGTGTGGAGAAGAAAGAGTTTGTGAAAAATGGTGAAGGATCCCGTAACTATTCTGTTTTTGGGCATTTAAATAACTGGGAACTTTTTGATCTGTGCGATCGCGGAGAAGGAGTTGTGATCACATAGAGAGCTGAGTTCTAAGGCACCGTGATCGCGAAAGAGACCCTGCGATCGCACAGTATTACTGACCCCACACTATTCGATTGCGAACATGCACATGCGGTCGCACATGGTATCTACCCAACCCCCTTCTCAAAGCTACGCGATCGCAACTATACCTATGCGATCGCATAGAGTAAAACACCATACACCCGAAAATTTCCAAAACACCACATTTTTCCTAAGTTTTTTTCACTCCGACACCTACCTGAAACTCACCCGAGCTCTCGGGGCTCAAAACCAAATATGCACACAACCTGAAAAACATCCTACGGGCATGTTCATTGTTATCAAAACACCAAAATAACATCATTAAAATCGAATTAAACTTCAAATCCAATGAATTTCTCAAAACTTCTTAAACTTTCAAATTTTGCATTTAAGGTTCGAATTACGTCAAACAGATTTCGTTTCTTACCAAACTTGACAGACAACACATATAAATCATATCGAACCTGCACTAGTCTCCGGAACCATAATACGGGCCCAATACCAAAGGTTTCACATAGAATTTCATTTTCAAAAACCTTTATATTTTTCAGAAAACAATTTTCCTTAAAAAATTCATTTCTCGAACTTGGGACCTCGGAATTCAATTCCATGCACACGACGAAGTCCCATATTTTCCTACAGACCCTTCGGGACCGTCAAATCACGGGTCCGGGTCCGTTTACCAAAAAAGGTTGACCGAAGTCAACTTTATTCAAATTTCTAATACAAAATTATCATTTTTATCAGTTTTTACATAAAGGCTTCCCGGCTACGCGCTCGAGCTGCACACGCAAATCAAGGTGAGATAGAAGGAGGTTTTCACGACCTCAGAACATAGAATTATCTAGAAATATATGAGATGACCTTTTGGGTCATCACACCTTGTTTATGTGTCTACACCCGTAGGGGATGCTATTGTGGTAGATCGTGTGTAGTTCGTTTGTAGTCGTGATTGAAGATCTTGAAACCAGTATGGACCTTCTGTTTCTCGACATGGTTGACTTTGACATCATATTAGGTATGGATTGGTTGTCGCCTTATTATGCCATTGGACTGTCACGCCAAAATAGTTACTTTAGCTTTGCTAGTGTTGCCTCGATTAGAGTGGAAAGGGACTCCTGGTCATCCATCCGGCAAGGCTATTTCTTATACCAAGGCTCGTCGCATGGTTGAGAAGGGGTGTTTAGCTTATTTGGCTCATATTCGTCATTCTAATGCTGAGGTTTCTTCTATAGATGCGGTGCCTATTGTTCGTGCGTTTCCCGAGGTGTTTCTGACAGACCTGTCGGGGATGCCACCCGACAGGGATATTGCTTTTTGCATTGATGTAGCTCCGGGTACTCAGCCCATTTCTATTCCTCCATACCGGATGGCCCCGGTAGAATTGAAGGAATTGAAAGAACAGTTGCAAGACTTTCTTGATAAGGGCTTCATTAGACCTAGTGTCTCACCCTAACAAGCGTCGGTTTTGTTCGTGCAAAAATAAGGATGGATCGATGAGAATGTGTATAGACTACCGACAGTTGAAAAAAGTTACAATCAAGAATAAGTATCAGTTGCCGAGAATTGATGATTTGTTTTATCAGCTTCAAGGTGTTAGGGTGTTTTTGAAAATTGATTTGAGATCGGGCTACCATCAGTTTAAGATTAGGGCATCTGATGTCCCTAAGACAACCTTTTGAACAAGGTATGGGCACTAAGAATTTATGGTAATGTCTTTTGGCTTGACTAATGCCCCAACAGCATTTATGGACTTGATGAATCGGGTTTTCAAGCCTTATCTGGATTCCGTCGTAATTGTGTTCATTGATGATATTCTAATATACTCCCGCAGTCGGGAGGAGCATGAGCAGCACCTCCGGATAGCACTCCAAACTTTGAGGGATAGTTAGTTCTATGAAAAAATTTTAAAGTGCGAGTTTTGGTTGGATTCAGTAGCTTTCTTGGGCCATATCGTATCAGCAGAGGGTATTTAGGTAGATCCTAAGAAGGTATAGGCAGTCAAGAACTAGGCTATACCCACTTCAGCCACAGAAATCAGGAGCTTCTTGGGTTTGGCAGGTTACTACCGTCATTTTGTGGAGGGGTTTTCATCTATAGCAGCCCCCATGAAGAGATTGACTTATATGGGTTCCCCATTTCAATGGTCGGACGAGTGTGAGGCGAGCTTTCAGAAGCTCTAGGTTGCTTTGACTTCATCATCGGTGTTGGTGTTACCCTCAGGTTCAGGATCTTTCACGGTATATTGTGATGCCTCCCGTGTTGGGTTGGGGGCAGTATTGATGCAGAAGGGCAGGGTGATTGCATATACCTCTCGGCAGTTAAAGATTCATGAAAAGAGTTATCATGTCCATGAATTGGAGTTGGCAGCAATTGTTCTCGCATTGAAGATTTAGAGGCACAATCTATATGGCATATTGTGTGAGATTTACATGGATCATCGCAGCCTTCAGTACTTCTTCAAGAAAAAGGATCTTAATTTGACGCAGAGGAGATTGTTAGAGTTATCGAAAGACTATGACGTCACTATATTGTATCATCCGGGAAAGGCCAATGTGGTGGCCGATGCATTGAGTAGAAAGGCAGTAAGTATAGGCAGCCTTGAATTCATTACAGTCGGTGAGAGGCCGTTAGCTTCAGATATTTAGATGTTGGCTAATCAGTTCGTGAGGTTGGATATTTCGCCCAGACGTGTTTTAGCTTGTACAGTCGCTCGGTCTTCCTTATTTGAGCGTATCAGAGATCAGCAGGATGATGACCCCTATTTGATGGTCCTTAGGGACACAGTTCGGCACGGTGGTGCCAAGCAGGTTACGGTTGGAGATGACGGTGTTTTGAGGATGCAGAGTTGAGTGTGCGTACCTAATGTTGATGGGCTTCGTGAGTTGATCCTTGAGGAAGCTCACGGTTGTAAGTATTATATTCACTCGGGTGCTGCCAAGATGTACCAAGACCTGCGGCAACATTATTTGTGGCGAAGAATGAAGAAGGATATTGTTGCTTATGTGGCTTGATGCTTGAATTGTCAGTAGGTGAAGTATGAGCATCAAAGACCCGGTGGTTTTCTTCAGCAGATAGAGATTCCTGAGTGAAAGTGGGATAGGATGACTAAATCAGCACATTTCATTACGGTGGCAAGTACTTATACTTCAGAGTGGTATATATTCGAGATATTGTTCGCCTCCACAGTGTGCCCGTGTCTATCATTTCTGATCGGGGTACGTAGTTTACCTCGCACTTTTGGAGGGCAGTTCAGCATGAGTCGGGTACTCGAGTTGAGTTAAGCACAACATTTCATCCTCAGACGGACGGGCAGTCCGAGCGTACTATTCAGATCTTGGAGGATATGCTACACGCCTGTTTTATTGATTTTGGAGGTTCTTGGGATCAGCTCTTGCCGTTAGCGGAGTTTCCCTACGATAATAGCTACCAGTCGAGCATTCAGATGGCTCCCTATGAGGTGTTATATGGTAGACGGTGTAGATTTCCAGTTGGATGGTTTGAGCCGGGAGAGGCTCGGTTATTGGGTACAGACTTAGTTCAGGAGGCCTTGGACAAGGTCAAGGTTATACAGGATCGCCTTCGTTCAGCTCAGTCTAGTCAAAAGAGTTATCCCGACCGTAAAGTTCGTGATGTGTCGTTCATGGTTGGAGAGAGGGTATTACTTTGAAGATATCACCCATGAAGGGTGTTATGAGATTTGGGAAAAAGGTCAAGTTGATCCCTAGGTATATCGGGCCATTTGAGATTCTTGAGAGAGTGGGGGAGGTAGCTTATAAACTTGCGCTTCCTGCAAGGTTATCCTCAGTTCATCCGGTATTCCATGTGTCTATGCTCCGGAAATATCATGGTGACCCGTCCCACGTGTTAGATTTCAGTTCTGTCAAATTGGACAAGGATTTGACTTATGAGGAGGAGCCGATAGCCATTTTAGACCAGCAAGTTGGTCAGTTGAGGTCAAAGAGTTACCCTTCAGTTAGAGTGCAGTGGAAAGGTCATCCTGTCGAGGCAGCTACTTGGGAGTCCCAGTCGTACATGCAAAATAAATATCCGCACTTGTTCACCAATTCAGGTACTTTTCTATGTCCGTTCGATGACGAACGTTTGTTTTAGAGGTGGAGATTGTGATGACCAAAATGGTCATCATATGAATTAATACTCCATTCCGGGCTCATTAGCTTTAAGAAGATTAATTTTATTAACCTCGATTTGCGTACGCAGTCCAGGCGTGAAACCGGAAAGCTTTTATGTGAAAATATGAGAAATAATATTTTTTGCAGTTAAAAATTTGAATTTAGTTGACTTTAGTCAACATTTTGAGTAAATGGACCTGGACCCATGTTCTGACAGTCTGGGAGGTCCGTAGTAAAATATGGGACTTGGGCGTATGCCCGGATTGAATCCCGAGGTCCCTAGCTTTAGAAATCAATTTTTGGAAAAAATTGTTTTGCTAGTTTTTAAAGGAAATAAAGAAATGAATTAATGTTTGAACTCATTGATATCGGGCCCGTATTTTGGTTCCGGAGCCTGGTACAAGTTTGTTATGATATTTAAGTTCTATCTGTGAAATTTGATGAGAGTCGGAGTTGATTTGAAATGATTCGGACGTCCGGTTGAAAAGTTAGTGAATTTAAGTGTTCTTGAGAAAAACATGAGTTTTGAAACTTAATTCGTGGTTTTAGATGTTATTTTTGTGATTTGATCGCACGAGCAAGTCCTTCTGATGTTTTTAGACTTGCGTGCATGTTTGATTTGGAGCCCCGAGGGCTCGGGTGAGTTTTCGATAGGCTACGGAATGTGTAGAACTTAGAAATCTCAGCTGGTGCATCTGGTGTCTGTCACCAGGCCTCTGATCTCACAACTGTGAGGTCAGGCTTCGCAACTGCGAAGTTGGCAGGCCTGGTAAATGCGAGGTTCTTGATCGCAAATGCGAAGCAGGCATGGGAAGGCCAGTCTCGCAAATGCGAAGTGAGGGTCGCAAATAGGAAGGCCTCCAGAAGTCGCAAACGCGACAATTAAGTCGCAAATGCGAAGACAACAGGAATTGCGAAGGGTTCGCAATTGCAATACCCATCTCGCAAATGCGAAGCTCCAGTCGCAATTATGACATCCGCAGCCTGTTAAGTTGGGACTTAGACGGGATTTTCACCCACTTTTCAATTCTCTCAAACCCTAAACCATCATAGGTGATTTTCCAAAGACCCAAACTTCTCCAAAACATTGGTATGTGATTCTAACTAATTCCTTTCAATCCTTAACAACTTTTTACAAGATTTCAACCTAGAATCTAGAGTTTTCATGGTGGAATTGGGGATTTTTGGGAAAACCTAGGAAAACCATAATTTTGCATTAAAGTTTATTCCTTTAGCAATAATTAATGATATTAAACTAATTATGATTAGATACATGTGTGTTGGATGAAAATTCTAAAGGTAAAGTTGTGCTTGAGCAGTGAATTGCTTGTGAAATCGAGGTAAGTGTTTGGTTTAACCTTGATTAGAGGGAATAGGAATCCCCAACTTAAATTCTATGTGAAATTTCATGTGTGTTGTGTATAGGTGAGGTGACTAGTATATATGCACCACCAAATTATTTGTTTAACATGATCCCTTCCCCGGTTCCAATTCACTATATACCTGTCTTGATTATTTTCATGATTTTGATGCCTCCATGTCTACTTGTTTTCATCAACTTTTTGTTAACTATTGTTTCACGTATTTGGAAGTGGTAATTGTTCCCTTGACTTCATTGTGGTACATAAGATATTGAGCTGGTTGATAGTGTTTTGTGATATATTCCGGTTGCTTACATTGTGAAATGATAATTGGTGAAGCTTATGGAGAGAACAACTTTCTGTTTACAATTATTGAGACATAAATATTATGAAAGGATTTGACCTAAATTGTGAAATATTTTTTTTATAAATAAAGAGATGTGATTGTCTGGTGGGATCGGGTTGCACGCTGCAACAAGGAGTAATAAGGGTGGATGGGTGGGATCGGGTTGCGCTCCGCAACAGGAGAAATAAGGGTGATATATATAGGGAGGAGCAATAAGGGAGGACAGGTGGGATCGGTTGCCGCCGCAACAAGGAGCGATAAGGGAGGATTTTCATGTTTTACTGATTTTATGATAAATACTGGAAAACTCACTATTTTATTTAACGATTTTTATACTCTATTTTTATTGTTATTTAAATTGGAAATTTGGAAATTTTAGCAAGAATTGGCTATAGTTGAGACCTGGAAAAGTTGGTTGAGTTACTTTATTTTTGCTGCAAATTACTGTTTATTTAGTTTAGTAATCCCTTCTTGTTTTATTATACATTACATTCAGGTTATGTTATAAATGTCCCACCGTAGCCTCGTCACTACTTCTTCGAGGTTAGGCTTGGCACTCACCAGAACATAGGGTCGGTTGTACTGATACTGCACTCTACACTTCTTGTGCAGATCTAGGTACCGTCCAGAGCTAGGTTGAAGTAGTAGATGATACTATCGCACGAAGACACGAGGTAGATATACTGGCATCCGCAGATTCCTGGAGTCGTCTCCCATTTATTCATTTACTGCTTTACATAGTTCTAAACAGATATATATTTTCTTTCAACCCAATACTTGTAGTATTCTTTAGTAGTTCGTGAATTGCGACTCCAAACCTTGGATAGTTATATATATTTGTATTAGTTCGTGGTTTGTTCATTATTTAATTACTATTGATATTGTTTATTGGATAACATCAAATTCTGCATTGTTTTAAACTGCTTATTTATATTTAGAAGAAATTCTTAATAGAAAATGGTTCGCTGGACTCTAACATTGGCTTGCCTAGAAAGTATGGTGTTAGGCGCTGAGGGTTGGGAATTTTGGTTGTGACACATGATGAGTGGTGATTTTACCAGTAATTTTAGCCTTTTTTTGTTCGATTTGCATCCTTCAATGATAACTTGAGGTTGTTTATAGTGTGTAATTGCTCGAATTTCAGGGAACGATGCCACGAAGTGATTGGTGTTGAATTGAAGTGAAGTTGAGCACAAATGGGTGAAAAATGTAAAAAAAAATCTCCAGTGATTCCACACCTGCGGATTCTTGGCCGCTGGTGCGACCATGCACCTGCGGAGAGCTGAACGCACCTGCGAAGATAGATCAACAGTACAAAATGCGCACCTGTGAAGTGGTCCACGTACCTGCGGAAGCGCAGGTGCGATGTTTTGGCCGCATCTGCGGAAATACTCTTATCACCCAGAATTCGCACATGCGTTATGGAAGCCGCTTCTGCGGAACCGCACCTACGATAATTCTTCTGCAGGTGCGATCAGCGGGCATCAAGTCTGGACAAAATTGTAAAATCACAATTTCTCAACCCCAGCCCACATATACTCGACCTAGCAGATCTTTTGGCAGATCTTTGGCATTGTAAAATACATTTTTTAGTAGAGAAGAAGAGAGAAAACATTTGTGGAAGCTACNATTTATGTTTGTTTCTTCATTTCCTTGATTTGTATTGAATATTTAAGTGTGTAGTATTTATTTCCAACACTAGTTCTTGTTTATGGAAATATTCATGTTTAAAGTGTGGATTAAATACCTTGTTGTGCTTATGTATTGAATGATTTTTCATATTTTATGAAGTGAGTTATTGTTTCTTTAATGTTTACTAAGGGATTAGCTAACCCTAGGACTCACCCATTAACTCCGAATTAATTTTGGAAATGATAATTTGGGGTTGGAAAAGATTAATTAACAAGAACTTGAGGCTTTAACCCTCATTTTATAGATTCTACCTAGCGATAGGATTAAACTACTTGTAGCCATATCCAGGTGTGCTTAATCTCTTGATTGGGTTAGGAATAATTCAATAGGAAGTCTTATTAGTCTTTGGAAAAAGCTAATTTAGAATTATTATCCGTGGCTAATTAACATAAACTCGCTCATATTTGTAAAATCGTGAAATACATTAGACCGTTACTTGAGTGTAATTCCCGATGCATCCATTCTTGTTGCCATTGATCATTTTACTTGCTTTCTAAGTTAGTTTATATTTTCGCATTTACTTATAAACATTTTCAAAACCAAAATCTATTTGTTTGGCATTGCGTGATAAATGATAATTCTCTTATATTCCTAATCGCCTCCATATTTTTCTCTGTGGGATTCAACCCTAACCTTGTTGGGTTATTATATTTGACAATCGACCACTTACACTATTTTAAGGTGTAATTTGAGCGTATCAAATTTTGGCGCCATTGCCGGGGAAAAATTGGCATAATTTAGGTAGTTTGAGAAGTAAGCATAAGTGCTTTTATCCAAACTTGTGAATATTTTTGTATTTTTCTTGTTTATTTTCTTAAATTTTCAAAAAAAAAAAATATGGCATCATATAATGAAAACTGGTCGGATGGTAGTTGTTCTTATTTTGATGACCCTTGTCCTTATTGTGGAGGACCACACTCATGGAAAAATTGTTTAAATTCTCCCGGGGATGGATTGTGCGCAAAATCTCAAACCCGTGAGTGGAGTATTTGTGATAGGTGTGGTCGCCAAAATGGTCATTGATATGATTGTGCATATTTGTCCTTCCCTTCCCCAAGCCCCCACTATGATGATTCTACTTTTTGTGATGGAAATTTTAGGGGTGAAGAAGTGGAGGGAAGTGAGCATGGTAGAAATGGAGAGTTCAAGCTCATGTTGGAGTGCCTACTTGAAGAAGGGAACCATGAGCAAAATGCCTTGGAAGAACTTTTTGAGACTAGTCTCCAAAATGATTTGGCACTTGAAAGGTTTCACTCACAAATGGATGCTATGATTGAAGCTTCAAGGGTTCAAAAATCCTTGGAGGTGAGTGATAGCCAAGAACCTTCCTTAGAGGTTGAAGTTGAAAATTCTTCCTTAGTACTTGAACAAAACCAAGAAGAACTCTCAAATGCTCAAAATGAGAGGATGATGCTCATGTTGGAGGCCGTTCTTGAAAATGAGGAAAAGTATAACTTTGCACTCGAGGAATTGAAACTGATGAGCACATCCACACTTTGGAAGGTCAAATGCAAGCATTGATGGAGGCTCATTATGCCTCTCAATTTGAGAGTGTGTATGGAAGCCATGAAGATTCCAATTTCGAGGGTGAGAGTGAGCCTTACTTTGAGGAATCAAGCCTTGAACATCTTCCAACCGACTTCATGAGTGTTAGTGATGCCGAGAAAAATATGGAATTAGAGTCAACCGGGGTGATTGAAAATTTGGTTGAAATTGACTCTATTCTGGGGAAAAAAGAGGATGTCAAAATCCGGGAAAAATTGCAAGTTGGAGGTTTGAAGGCACGTTCCAAGCATTTTTCAACATTGGAATTGTGCGGTGATACGAAAGTTGAACTACACGGATCAATGAGAGATTGCGAGGAGGAAAAATCCATACCATACATCTTACAAGTTGACGAAACAAGAAAGCAAAATGACATACCTCACATGAAAGCCAAGAAGTGCAAAATGAAAAATTTGAGGATTGGCTTGATCATCTACTCACTACCCCCCACCGCCCGTGGTCACAAGCTTGATTCCAAGTTAGGTGCCCAGTTCATATCGTCAAAGTGGAGAGAAAAGTGGTAAGTTGACGTGCGTCGTGCCACGACGTTAAATGTCGCGCTTGGTGGGAGGCAACCTATCATTTTTCAAAATTTTGGTCATTTTTGGAATTTTCTATTTTAGAATAGCTTATTATATTTTTTCTAACCAATCCGCCAAGTTTCAGAATTTTCGGAGTTGATTTGAGTAGGTCGGGGAGACCGGGTGGCCGAAAATTGTGCAGGAGGAGAAATATTTTGCTGGGGAAACATTGTGCTCAACTCTGCGATGCCTCATGTCAAAAATGCTATCGTAGTGTTGAATTTGCAAGCAAAAATATGATCGCAAAAATTTCACAAACTTTTTGATGTTGAGCCCAGGGATTCCGCACCTGCGGTCAAGTTTCTGCAGGTGCGGCTCTGCAAATGCGGTTACTGAAGCGCAGGTGTGCACTTTCATGCAGGTGCAGTTGGATTCTCGCACGTGCGCACCCGCAGGAGCGGAAAAAGCCCCGCAGGTGCGAAAATCGCCCAGCTAAATTCCTAAATTCTATCCCCCAGGTCAGTTTCTATAAGGCCTAGAACTCAAACAAGAATATTAATTTTGTGCTCACTTCTCTCAACTTTCACTCGCTACAAATCACAAGAGACTCTACAGATATTTTCACTCTTTTATGCTTTACTCTGGCATTCTTCTATCCCCATTCTATTTTTGTTGATTCATCTGGGTATTTCTTGTTAAAGTCGTTCATGGCCGCTCCCATTCCCATGACCTTTCTGATTTAGGGTAAAATTAGCGTGAGTATTTGGTTGAGAGTAGGGATACTGTGCTAGTTTCAGTGAAGCAACAAAGTGTGGGGTTATTGTGAGCACCAAATTCGTGAGAAGAGAGAGTAAATTCTAAATTCCCGCAAAGTGTTTGGTTAATTGTATAGGTGAAAATTGAGTGCCTCGTACCTTAATTTCATTGTTAATGAAGTTAGAACAAAGTTTGGTACACTAATCTGGAAGTCTTGAGTACATATTAGTGGCCAAAAAGCTAAGCCAAGTCAAAAATGACACAAATTTTCTGGGTAGTTGAGTTTTGGACGAAGGACCGCAGGTGCAACAATATTTCCGCAGGTGCGGCTTCGCACCTGCGAGTCCATCGCCGCAGGTGCATTTTTTTCTGCAGGTGTGAGTAAACTTCTGCATGGTTGAAGTTCCGCAGGTGCGGAAACTGACCAGTTTTGCCAAAAACAGTGGCTTAGCAAAGTGGCCCTCCCGGGCCCGTTCGACTTGGTTCTTTAGCCTAATTGCAGTGTTTTAATATGCTTAACAAGAGTCCACTTCTTGACTAACTTAATTTTGATTTCTTGTAGGTACTTTGATTTAAAAATGGATCCGAACACACACCTAAATGCCCCTCTTGGCCATGAAATCAAAGAGGATGTTGAGGAACAATATGACAATACCTTTTTCATGTCCGCTGACTGCCATCGCCGATATACAACAATCTCCTCACCAAGAAGTTGGTGCTTGAGAAAGGGATTGCGGAGGAAAAATTGGCTGAGACGCTATCGGATTTCTATGGTCGGTTAGTGTCCTCTGGGTGGCCGTGCTTCATTCCCACTCCTTGAAAAGCAAATGAGACATGGGTTCACGATTTTTACGCCAATCTCAAGCAGACAAACTTCGTCGATCCTCAACTCATTATCAAAGGGAAAATAGTGAGGTTCGGGGTGGAAGAAATCAATGTTGCCGTCGGAATTCCAAACTACCCAATTGAGCCCGTACTAGAGAGAGATCATTGCGAAAATTCGGCATGGATTTTGTCCAAGCTATATCCTGAAAGTGTTAGAGCGCAGTGGACCAACAAAAGAAAAGGTCTGAAGTCAATCGACTTCACAGCTGAGGCAAAGATATGGCTGTATATACTGTGTAGCAGGGTATCCCCCAGTAGGAACGTCTCAGATGTGTCTTATACCAGATCCTTAATCATTTCTTGCCTTCTTGACGGCATTCCAGTGAATGCAGGCTAATATATTATGAGCGAGTTGCGGCAGTATTTGCTTGATGATGGAGCGGGATTAATGTTTTCGTCCTTTATCACCGAGTTGTGTCGGCGGGCACAAGTTGAGGAGCTCCACATTGATCAATGGGTGCCCGCCGACAAACCCTTCCACTCGCTCAGAGTCAAGGGTGAGGATGGCGTAGTAAAATGCAAGAAGAGGAAGACCACCACCATCACCACTGTCGGAGCTGGATCCTTCTCACATCCTACTGCAGCAGAGGGTCCTTTTGGGGAGATGAACTCCCAATTTGCTATCCTGTGGGACCTAGTATCCAAGCTCCCCACTGGACCTTCCACCTCCCAGCCTCAGTCTCCACCTGGATACTACTCCAGGGCTGAGATGCAGCAGTATTTTGATACTCAGGACAAGATGGCAGCATCTCTTTCACAGCTTGACACCGCCTACACCAGCCTGGCCAAGGCACATGTTGACCTGAAGGAGTCATTTTACAAGGAAAAGGAGAAAAATAAAAATAAAGGTAAGCTCCTAGTCAAAGTGTGGAGAGGAGTCAAAGCGATCTTTAGGTGGGGGCAGTCGAGCAAGAAGATACCAGTTGCGGATGTTGATGACAGCGAGGACTACCCGTTCATGATCGATTGTGATGGTACAGATGATGATGATGATGATGATGATGACGAGAGTTTTCAGCAACATTGACCAGACTCTTCTCTTACAGTCTGCTAGTCTAATGCAGACCTCCGGGAGACCCTCAAACTATGCTCTTTTATTTTGATGTTATGCAGTGGGGACACTGCAATATTTCTAGTTGGGGGTGGCTTTTGTACATTGTATCTATTATGACTTGGTTTATGACATTGTTTATGACATTGTTATGTGCCCTTGTCGGGCTTCTTTGTTATGTATGGATATTATGTGCCCATGTCGGGCTTATTGTGGATTATGTCAATGGTTTTTGCTAAGCTTGGTGTGATTAGTTTTTATTTTTATTGTATCATTTATTTTCATTAGTTTTTACTTCTATCTTAGTTTTTAGTTGTTATTAGTAGTTTTATTCTTCAATTTTTATTTCCTTAATAATACTTCCTTGGGTTTTCTTCATGCTACGGTTCTTTCCCAAGTAACATTTTTGAAGTGAACCGGGTGACTTTTCCCTATGATAGATGGTGTGACAATTTTCTTAAGGGATTTAGTCTTGTTTTGCTAGGAAAAGACTTTTGGATTATTTGGTACTAAATAAATTATCCTTTTGTATGTGAAATGTAAATTAAGAATACCCCTCAAAATTTTGGTTTTGAATTAAAACAAGTTGCATGGTGAAGAATAATCTTTGTGATAAGATTTTGGCTCTTTTAGTGACTCGCGGCTCACTAGTTTGAAACATATTGCTCTAGACTCCTGTGGGAAAGTGAAATTGATCCGTCTTGATTAATTCATGTGCCATGTACATTAGTGTTTGTATAAATAAATCTTGTTTTCACCTCTATCATCTAGAACTTACCCGGTTGATTTTTCAATGATAATGATAATTATGTTTGGGTGGAGAAATGACCTAAGGCATTCTTTGTGTTATTTGAAAACCCCTTTAGCCTTTCGAGCCACCATTGTATAGATATTATCACTAGTTACCCCATTTGAGCCTTTAACCTTTTCCTTGGCCACCTCATTACAAACCTTCCTTTTTTGCAAAATAATTTCCTCTTTTGAACCCGTCCCTCCTTGAATATTGAGAATGAGGCAAAAATCCTAAGTTGGGGGTGTGGTGTCAAAGTTGAAATTGGTAAGGTTGTATATTGAGTGTAGGAACCTATACCTCAAAGTGTTCCCATGAAATTACTCTAGCTCCAAAAGAAAAAATAAAAATAAAAAAAGAGAGAGAAAAAGAAAAGAAAAAGTAATATTTATGTATATATCAATGTGGAGCCTTGAAGAAAATTTGAGAGGTACTTAAAATGGTTCGATGTTGGTAACTAGGAGCCAAGGAGGGCTATGTGGTTTGAAAAGAAGCAACGGGCAACAAGAAAGAAAAATGTAAGTAGTGTTCAAGGAGGGTGTAGTCACTTGTACCCAAATGTTTATCCAACCCTTCCCTAAGCCTAGATTACAAGCTTACAAAGTCCTTATGGGATCTCCAACCGAATGTTCTTGAAAAGGCGATGAATTAAAATAAGGGCAAGCTTATGGAATGATTAGTTGTAACACTTGAAGTTCTTTATGAGAGTGAGTGTTTTTGTAAAGTTGTCCCTTGTGTGTTCTTGTAAATATGGTGATTTTGGGACTTTCGTTCTTTTGAGGGAACATGAATTAGGATTGATTAGTGAAATTGATCTACTCGGAAATGAGTGAGTTGAGCATCGGTAGTGGACTAGTGTTGTTGAGTCACTTCTTGAGGCTTATTCTTGTCGCTTGATTATTTTGAAACTACCTTGCACTTCTTGAAGTTGTTTTAAATGAGGGAGTTATTCGAGTGAAATGCATACTTGAGCCTAATTATTAGTACCAACCAAATCCATAACGCTTGGTTGGAGAATGTGACTTGTAAATAATCGCAATGCAACTTGTGCTTGAAATGGTAGAACCTCATTGAGTTATTAGTTTTGATTTGCTTGAGGAAAAGCAAAAGCTCTAAGTTTGGGGTGTTGATGAGTGGTGATTTTACCACTAATTTTAGCCTCTTTTCGTTAGATTTGCATCCTTCAATGATAACTTCAGGTCGTTTTATAGTGTGTAATTGCTCGAATTTCAGGGAATTATGACGAAGTTAATGGTGTTAAATTGAAGTGGAGTTGAGCACAAATGGGTGAAAATGTACAAAAAATCTCTAGTGATTCCGCACCTGCGGATTATTAGCCGCTGGTACGACTTCGCACCTGCGGAGAACTGAACGCACCTGCGAAGATAGATCAACAGTACAAAATGCGCACCTACGAAGTGGTCCATACACCTGCAGAAGCGCAGGTGCGATGTTTTGGCCGCATCTGCAGAAATACTCTTGTCACCCAGAATTCGCACATGAGTTATGGAAGTCGCTTCTGCGGAACCGCACCTGCGAGAATTCTTCTACAGGTGCAATCATCGGGCATCAAGTCTGGACAGAATTGTAAAATCACAATTTCTCAACACCAACCCACATATACTCGACCTAGCAGATCTTTTGGCAGATCTTTGGCATTGTAAAATACATTTTTGAGTAGAGAATAAGAGAGAAAACATTTGTGGAAGCT
>ML358742.1:0-72787 GCA_005239505.1 Nicotiana paniculata | reverse complement strand
ATACGTTAATTCCCTGTGGGATCGACTCTGAGCTTAATACCCCGGATTATATTTGCAACGCCCACTTAGTTTTTTTATAAGACATAGTTGAGCGTGATTAGAAGACGTATGATAAAGTCCCGAGGGAGGTCCTGTGGAGATGTTTGGAGGTTAGCGGCGTTCCGGTAGAGTACATTAGGGTGATTAAGGGTATGTATGATGATGCTAAGACTCGGGTGAGGACTGTGGGTGGTGAATCAGAGCATTTCCCTGTGGTAATGGAGTTGCACCAGGGATAGGGTCTTAGCCCATTTTTATTTTCCTTGGCGATGGATGTACTGTCGTGACACATCCAGGGGGAGGTGCCTTGGTGCATGATATTTGCCGATGATATATTGTTGATTGACGAGACGCGAAGTGAATTTAACACGAGGTTGGAGGTTTGGAGACAGACCTTGGAGTCTAAAGGTTTCAAATTGAGTAGAACCAAGACAGAAATACTTGGAGTGAAAATTCAGTGACGGGACCCATGAAGCAGACGTAGAGGTAAAGCTAGATGCTCAAGTTATCCCCAAGAGAGTGAGTTTTAAGTATCTCGGGTCTATTATCCAGGGTAACGGGGGGATTGACAAAGATGACGCACATCGTATCGAAGAGGGATGGATGAAGTGGAGGCTCGCTTATGGTGTTTTATGTGATAAGAATGTGACGTCAAGACTTAAGGGTAAGTTTTATAAAGTGGTGGTTCGACCGGCTATGTTGTATGGGGATGAGTGTTGGCCAGTCAAGAATTCCCACGTGCAGAAGATGAAAGTAGCAGAGATGAGGATGTTGATATGGATGTGTGGGTGTACTAGGAGAGATAAGATAAAGAATGAAGTTATCCGAGACAGAGTGGGAATAGCTCCTGTGGAGGACAAGATGCGGGAGTTGAGGCTGAGATGGTTCGGACATGTTAAGAGAAAAAATATTGATGCTCCTATTAGGAGGTGTGAAAGGTTTGTCGCACCTCCTTTTTCACTACCCCGGATTAATGAGGGGTAATAAGGGAGTTTTTCCAATTTAAGTGACATAATCGATTTTGGGATTATTTATTAATTTCAGAGTTGCCACCCGGATTTTTGACAATGCTTCGGGGCACCGTTTTATTTTAAAATCCCAAACCGAGGAAATTTTGACTATGTTTTAAATTGTCTGCGTACCAAAAATCCGAATAAGGAATTCTGTTAACCCAGGAGAAGGTGTTAGGCATTCCCGAGTTCCGTGGTTCTAGCACGGTCGCTTAACTATTGATATTTGGCCTAATTATCTGATTATTTACATATTTTAAACCTACTGTGCTTTTTAGCCTTTTTTCCCCCCACTTTTTAGCCGCTTTTAATATTTATGGATTTATCTTGAAATAAGTCACGATGGCGTGCACCTATTTGTTTTGAGACACATTATAACTACGCCACATGAAATGCACCCGCAATTACAACATGTGATTCTTATTATAGTTTGAAGTTGAAGACGGGGACATGAGTTGTCGCACCCGAGTGTAGATTACGTAGTCAAGACTATGGTCGTGACGGTTTCATAATGCCCATTTGTGGCGATGTTCGATTGTTCTTTATGTTTTCTATTTGAAGGAGCATTTTAGTTTTAAAATCAATTAGGACGTTTATGGATTTATCTTGGACAAGTTACGATGGCGTATACTTGTTGTTTTTAAGCACATGGCAAAAATGTCACATGAAATGCACCCGTGATTGCAATGTGCATTTTTATTAGTCGTTTAGAGTTAAGGGTCGGGGGCATGAGTTGCCACTCCCGAGTGTAGATTATTGTAATTTTGGGGTAATGATCAATTTTTGTCAAGTTTCAAAGTAAAGGTATTCACTCTACCTAAGGATTACCTAAAATGATGTTCAAAAGCCTAAAGATAACATGTTTTGGGCTATGGCCATATTTTATCCCAATTTATCATTTAACTCTTTGACCAATCCTAATTGTGACTAATTTTGCAATAAGGATGAAGCCTTTGATTAATTTGAGTACTTCATGATAGGTCAACAAACAGAGTTTCGCAAGACTTCAAACAATCCATATTTCAGTCTAACAAAAGTAGGAACATGCTAACACAATACACATCATTCATGGATATATATATATATTTATACACGCTTACAGATATGCAAGACCCCCTTTTGGGCCACTGATGTTGTTCGAATTTGGTAAACTTTGAAACAGAATTTTATAACTTTAAAGAGAACGTGGTACAAACAGTTTTTACCAATTTCGATTTGCTAACTTAAACGATTTTTAACAACTCCAGTAGCCTAAATACATGCCTTTAGAATTCATGATTCGTACGTATTAAGCTTTATCTATTTCAGACAGGCTGCAGAATGTGAGATGAATCAAAAGATGTTTTGAGTTACTAATTTTTGTTAAGATAACTGATTTTGGAAATTCAACGAATATTATGAAGAGACTTCGTATAGACTAACTCGAGTACAAATTCATGCTTTTGATCTAATTATCTATTGTTATTAGGCTACTTCTTAGAGAAAATAACTCTAATTGTTAGGCCTACCCACTCCTTTATGGCCCAATAGCCTAGGGAGCTAAACCTGATTAAAGCCCTAATGGGCTGTTTCATCAAGCTGACCCGATTTTGGATTTAGCAAGAAAAGTAAAAGAAGAAGAAGAAAGGAAAAGCTAAAATAATAGTTTACAGTCCATATTTACAACTAAAAATACAAGAATTATAGTATTACATCCTCATTTCCTTATGAAATACAATTTCCTGAAAGATGAAAAAACAACGAGTAACAAGAATAAAGAAGGGGCAGAGCTGCTCCTGTGCGAGCCAGCCTTCAGAGACTTTGGAATCTGTATTTTTCAATGTTAATCTAAAATTGTAAGTCCAAAGTTTGAGTACTTGGACAGTATTAACAACAAACCTTTGGGCATTTGTGAGATAAATCTAGCCATAAAAGGAAGTTAGATACAACCTTAATGATGCCCTAGGAGAACAAAAATATGTTCATGCCTTTTTATGGACTGAATCTAACCATAGAAAGGGTTAGATTCCAATGCAATGATATCACTTTGTCTAGACTCTTAACAGTTATCTTTATGTTATGTAGCAAATTTTAGCAAGCATTTACTCAAATGCTTTGACTGCTATGGGCATTTTGAGGAGTGAATCCGACTATTTTGTGATTTCGGATTCACTTTCCTAAAGCTCCTTCTCATTACACACTTATGTCCTTTGAAGGGTAATTTTCAGCAAGCTAAACTACTGTTTATGCACTATCAATGGGGTGAATTTGACTATTACGAAGTCATATTCATCTACCCTAGTGCTAACTTAACATAATTCCAAACCATATAAAGGCTTGCTTATTTGGGCATTTTAGAGGATGAATCTGACCATTCAAGGGTTCAGAATATTTTATACCCTTTAAAGGGTTCAGAATATTTTATACCCTTTATACCCTCTAATGCCTTTCTTAATTACATATTTTATACCCTTTAAAGGGTAAACTTCAGCCAACCATACTAATATTTGTGCACTACTAAGGGGTGAATTTGACTATTAAGAAGTCATATTCATCTACCCTAATGCCAACATCCTAAAACTATCCAGAGACTTGTTTATTGAATCTCTTTATTGACCAAAGAGACTCGCCTATTTCTGCATTCTTATTGATAGAACCTGACCATAGACAGGGTCAGATTCAACATCCTAATGCAGCTTGTTTCCTAATATAAAACTATGAGTATTTACCACATTTATATACATTTAGCCTGAAATATACAGAATATTTCAGCAAAGAAATATCAACAACAAAAACAGTATTTATCACACTCACAGGCTCATTAATATGCTAATAAACATCTATATAGTCACATTTACATAAAGCAGAAGAGATAACCTCATTCATCAAGAACAACTAGTTTAAGCAGGGAGAAGATTAAGAAGAGACGAGTTAATACATACCTTTTAAGAGAGAAACAACAAAGAGACTTGACCAAATAAAGGTCAAGTAGGAATAATGAACAACAAGAAAGAAGAGAGATCAGCAACAACAAACAGAAACCCAAAGAAAACCAAACAGTCCAGCAAGAATACACCTAGAAATCTTGAGTATGAATGTTTGAAGGAAACTTCCAGAAATCCAAAATCCAGAAAAGAGAAGATAGCAGCTGAACTAGGCCATCTATTTATGAACTTGTTTTCAAAAAAAGAAATCAGATTTTTTTTTTCTAATAATACTCTTCTTTTTTTCAAAAAACCTTTTGAATGGAAAAAAGTATTTCTGAATAAGGAGGATTCTGTATTCCAACAGCTCAAAGGTAAAAAATGTAACCCCCATCTCTAGAAAGAGGGTCTATTTTATAGGATATTTGGGAATGAGATATTCTTTGGATTATTCCCTATCCAAAAGCTGAAAAACAGCACTCAATAGTACATAGGGAAACTGTCAACCCTATCTTTGGGACAACTTCCCCTATTCTAGAACTTTCTTACTCATTAAAAGACCTCTTTACCCTTGCAAATCTGATTTCCTAATATATATTTCCTAATATACCCCTTGAAGCCCCTGTATTTACCATTAGGTAACCAGGGTTACTTGCTTGGGTTATTTAACTCTAGTTAACTAACACTAATTATGTCCCTTAGGTGACTTCTAGTTGTTCTTTAACCAAGGTTAGGTTAACCAATTAAAGGTTAATTAATTAAATGCCTAAAGATAGTTTTCATACTAATTATCTATGTTTAAGTTAATTAAATAAAGTAGGTCAATCAATTTAATTTCTTAATTTAAGCTAGCTGACTTAGTTAAGTTAATTCAATTTGATCACCTAAAATCAGAGGCTTAACCAATTATTAAGCTTAGGTTAAATCAATTAATTAATTAGTTTAATTGGGCTTAATTAGGGTTAGTCAACTCAGTTTTCTTAACTTAGGTTAAATGATTTGTTTTAGTTAGTCAAACCTAAACTAATTATCTTAAACAAAAAAAGGAAAATTTTTCCAGTTAATTACTCAGGAGGCTACCTAAGTTAGTTTCTAGGTTGAAGGAGTTGAAATTATTTAAATGTGAGACTAGGTGAATCATTTATTTTTTTAGACTTAGTCAATTGCTTATCTTAGCTGCCAGTTCAAGCTTAACTAGTTAATTAGGCTCTTAGAGTTAGTTTTTTTAATTAAACTATTAGTTTTCAAAGGTATATTTAGTTAATCGAGTATAATTATATCCTAATTACCTAATTAATAAGTACCTAATCGGTTGATTGGCTACCTTAATGATTAATACAGTCAAGTAGAAAAGGAAGCAATTTTCAGAATAATAGTCACTTTAAGGGCAGAAACAATTAAGTAAACCTGAAACCTAAAGTTACTTCATTAAAAAACTAACTAACACGTAGTGATTAATTTATACTAATCAATTATCATATACTAAAAGGCATCATTAACAAAGAATCTTAGTCAATAATCGACAAACCGAATTAAACTAAACATGATAAAACTAGAACAGGGTTCAAAACTAATTAAGAGAAACAAGTAAATGAAACAGAATCTAATCCTAATGATATCAAACGAATAGTGGCAGATTTCTTTTAACAGAAAAAGAAAAAAGGCCGAAAAGGAATTAAAACATATAGTTCTATTGTAAAACAATACCGTTAAGTTAAACATCTTGTTGCTTTTGGTTATTCTTAGTCAACCAAGAACAGATTAAGAATAGTTAATCAACGGGCAAGAAGAGAGAGAAAGAAAAAAAAACCAAAAGAAAACAAATAAAATAAACTGAAATAGCCTAAAACAGTGATTGACATGAGATTTGGTTTTAATAACATGCAAAATAACAAAGAGGGAAAGAGAATACCCGTTAAAAGGTTTGGCCGGAAAATGGACGGTCGCCGGCCCTTGGCCGGACTTCCGGCAGGGTTTGAAAATGAATCAAACCCTCATGAATCAATTGCTCTAGTCAAGAGCAGTTGACTCATGAAGGTCTGCGCCATTGATCGTCTCTAAATCTGCCGGTGGAGTAATTTAGGTTTTTCAGATTCTTAGATCTGAAATTCCTCACTTCTTGTTGGTTTTTTGAAGAAATAAATGATGGGAGGTGATTAAGGATGATGAGAAGATCATCTAGGTGAAATTTGGGGTTGCATGGAGAAGCTCCGCCGCCGGTAGGCGATTTCCAGGCGGTGAAAACCTAGGACGACTAGGGTTTGGTCGAGGCAGAAGAGAGAGAGAGAGGAAGGGGAGGGGAGGCGGTTAGGGTTTGGGGGGTGTTAGTCTTTTTTGTTGGAATGAGGGTAGGGGGGGGGGGGTTGTTTGGACAGCTTTATAGTTTAAGGTTGGGAGTTCCCAGCCGTTTAATTTGTTTTGATCAACGGCTGGGATTGCTTCTGGGGTGAAATAGGGTCATTTGGGTAGTGTAGGGGCAGGCCGGGTGGGTTATGGGATTTGGGCTGGGTCGTTTGAGTGTATAGAGATAGGGATTGGACCTGGGTATTTCTTGGTCCAGGTCCGATTTTAGCTCTCTTAATTAATTAAACTAGTTAATCTAATTAAGTTCAAATCTAACTTAATCCAAAAATGTAGTAATTAGTTTTAAACCTTATTTTTCATCTATTTACAAATTAATCAAGAATAAAACGACCAATTTTATATTCCTAATTAAATCTATGATTTATCGAATAAAAGTGATTAATTTTTAATAATTAGCTATTAAAACTACATTACGTTAAATAACCATCATTCGTCTATTATTTAGTTAATTATAATTTTATAATTCCTTGATAATAGTGATGCAATTTTTAATAATTTTAAAAGATGAATTATGGATATGCAAAAAATACAAATCTTTCAGAATTAATCACTGAAAATCAACAAAAGTTCATAAAATCAATTGATTTATTGAGATTTTATAGGACGATATGGCGAGTAAAAATCACATGCTCACAAGGTTGTCCATGGAGAGTTTGAGAGGAGGTCGAGGTAGGCCTAAGAAGTACTGGGGAGAGGTGATTAGACAGGACATGGCGCTTCTTCAGCTCACTGAGGACATGACCCTTGATAGGAGGGTGTGGAGTTCGAGGAGTTAATGTGAAAGGTTAGTGGATAATTTTTTTGTTGTTCACCGATAGTCTTAGTAGCATGCATGTCCCTTCATATTCTTAGATTTTTATTATGTTATTTGTTTTTTTCGTCTCAGGTATTGTATTCCCTATTGCTATTATTTGGTACTACTTATCATTTATCTCTCCCTTTTTATTTTCTCTTCCTTCTTTATTCCTTTCTTGCTTTCCTCTTCTTCTTCTTACCCTTTTTGAGACGAGGGTCTATTGGAAACAACCTCTCTACCTACATTAGGTAGGAGTAAGGTCTGTGTACAGACTATCGTCCCCATACCCCACATGTTGGGATCATACTGGGTTTGTTGTTTGTTGTTGAAATTAGAGAGAAAAAGATGTTAAAAAAATATCTAAGGCAATGCCTTGTAAATTTTATTATAGAATTGTGACCTAAATTTTTTAATTCAAATTTTAAGACAAAAATATTGTAAAGATATATTCAAAGCAATGCCTTGTAATTTTATTATAGCCTTAAAAAAATGTGACAATATATTTCTTAGTCTTCCTACCCTCTATGAAATGAGCATAACAAGGTGCTAATACCACCATTGAGAAGAAAAAAAAATTAATCAAGATGTTCCAAAATACAAGTTACATAATAAATACTAATTTTTTTTCATACAAGTTACATGGTATCTCTTACAAACTTTATAAATCCTTCAAGGTTCGGAGGAATTTCCGTTGGTGGTGGAGAAAAAGTAGCTTGGTTATCTCCGCTTCCATTGTCGGGAGAAGCAGCATCCTTCGCAAGTTCAGGTAGCATTTCTTCGTAAGTTTCGTCTTCCTCTGGTTGTGATTCAGCAAGTCCAAAATTTCTTCCTTCCGAACAGATCCAATCTCTAAAAAGTACTGATTTTTTCAAGCTCTCCCTCGTAGAGGCTCTATAATCATCGAGTTGAAGTCTTGCTTGACTGAAAGCACTCTCCGATGCCACTGTTGAAGCTTGAATAGTTAAAATGTCTCGGGCCATCCTTGAAAGAACCGGAAAGTATCTTTCTTTGTCCTTCCACCATTGCAAAAGATTAAAGGATCCGCCGGGATTCACTTCCTCAATTTGCCGCGACAAATAAAATTCAAGCTCATTTAGTTGTGAAAAATCATTACTACTAGAACCTTGAGAATCCTAAACCCCTCCCAAGCACTAAGTGATCTTACTCCCACAGTTCTTTTAGATGATTGAGAATCAGAAGAAGAAGGAGTTGGAACATTTGAGCTAGCATGATTTAATGCAACTTGATAAGCATTATAAATAGTTTGAGAATTTATTCTAATTGAGGTATTGCTTCCGGAAGTCCCGCCAACTCATCATCTTCAAGTGTTAAACCATTATAAACAGTTTCATACCAAAATTGAGGACCTACTAATTTCATACAAGGATTTAACAAAGCAGCAACACCATAAATAGGGGGAATAGGGAAAAGATATTTTTTCTTATAAAATCAATAGCAAGTTTACAAATTTCTCCACCCTTTGAAAAATGAGTAAACGAATTTGCAAGTTCTGTAATAAAAAATAAAGAGTTAGAAATAGTAGGATAATATTGCCCAGAAAATTCATTTGTAGCATGAATTTTTTTTTAAAAAATCAACAAGAATTTTAACATTAGCCCAATCCCCATTCGTACGGTGCTCATCGTCATCACTTACATGTGCATTAAACATTAAGGTTATGGGGTTTCTATATTCATATACAACACCCAAGCTTTCATACATGTAGTTCCATCTAGTTGGACAAGGTTTAAGTTCCTTTCTTTCTCTTAGGCCACATCCATCGCATCTTTTAAAACATTCTCTAAGTCTACTTCTACGGTTTGAATAAAAAAACCAGTTAAGAGCCATTTTAGCCTTTTCAATTTGAATATTTAAAATTCTCATACCATCACCCACAATTAAATGGTAAACATGACAAATACATCTAACATGAAAAATGTTACTAAATGCATGATTTAGCGTAGTGGTAAGCAAGTCTATAGAATTTGTGTTATTTGTAGTATTATCCAATAAAACCGACATTATTTTATTGCTAATGCAAAAATATCTGCAAATATCTATAATTGTGCTAGCAATAAACAGTCTTGTGTGACATAAATTAATTATTCTATAAGCAATTATGCGCTTTTGCATTATCCAATCCTCATCAATCCAATGACCGGTAACAGTAAGGTAATCACAATCATTGCCACTTCTACCAATATCAGTTGTAATAACAACACGACAATTTATATGAGTAAATAAATAACGAAAATATTGTTCATATTCATGCTTATATTTATAAATATCTCTCTTTACGGTTATGCGAGGAAAAACTTTATAAGTAGGATTAAATTTTTTTCTAATATAATGCACAAACGAAGGGTCAGAAGGAAAACTATAGGGTAAGCACATAACATTTACCATTTTCTTCAATCCTTCTCGATCTTTTTTTGGATCAACATATAAAATACCACCAGTAACGGTGTTAATTTTCGGTTGAAATTGATTTGAACCGGTACTATGGTTAGCATGAGTAGGACTAAGTATACTTTTCCACTCGGCCAAAGCTTTCAGACGTTCATATTTTATTATATCTCTAAGGTATTTTTTTTATGTGTTTAGCCAAAGTTCCCCCACCCCCCCTACAATCCAAAATATTTAAAAGCTAATTCAATACAACAAGTTTTACACTTAGTCTTATTTTGTGGAACTAGTTGAGTAAAAAGGCCAAACATGATAAAAGGCCAAACATGATATGTTTCCGTCCATTTTGTAGGTTGTCTAAAAAGAGTAGGGCCAGTAACAGGAATATCAGATGGGTCATCATTTGGATTAGCAGGGTTATCACTAGTTGGATTAACATTAAGAGCAGGACTAGTGGGTGTATCATCATCCGGTTGAGTTTCATCAAGATCAATTTCCTCATCATCATTTTTATCAATATTATTAAAATTATTAGAATAAAGGGAATTCATTAATTCATGGTGTCATCGGGTGAAATATTATGGTAAAATTGACAATAGGTAAATTATAATAAACTATTATCGGTATCAAGAATAGCAAGTGTAGGACGGATATGGGATTTGGTTCGGGGGAGCGGGGGGTAGGGAGGAGGAACAACAGTACTACTAGATTCGCCACTCTGGGATTTTCCTTTATTATTATTTTTGCAAAAATAATTTTTTAAGGAAGACATCTTAATGTCACGACCCAATTTCCAACTTAGATCGTGATGGCGGGTCGGGCAAGCCAACATCAATTACTAGCGAGATTTCTTTACTTATTTAAATAATTAAGTGCTTAACAAATTTTTGATTGGGAAATCATTTAAAGAAAACAGTCACGTGATGCAATGTGATTAAATGAACTCAAAAGACCGTTTGCCAATAAGTGAAATGAAGCCAAAATATTAGAAAACCAATTACACATGCCAAGACCTAGTGTCACAAGTCCACAGGCGACTAGTGGAATATACAAAGTAGGCAAAACAATATACAATTTGTCCGAAAGGATAGATAAAATATCAAAAAAAGAAGAGGTAATAGGAACTCCACAGTGAGACTGAGGAACGCCGGAAAGAGCAGCTCACCGTGTAGTCTAAACCAGTAAGTACTCTGATGTGTGGCTAGAATTTATGGTTTAACGCATTATGTTCCTTACATTTTATGTGCGTTAATGGTAAAAATACACCTCGTTTGAGCATAATGGAGTCTATTTCATGTGTAGGTGAATTGGAGATGGAAGCCGAGCTAAATGGATGCATAAACGTCAAAAATACGCTCAAGAGTCAAAAAGGAGTGAACCTGGCTATAGCCAGGCGTTTGAGGGAAGTTAGAGCTAAAACGCCAAGGGCGGCCAGGCGTTTGGCCTGTAACGCCTGGTCCTCAACCCAGCCCAGTCCGAGTTTTTAAGGCTTTAAGTGTTTCCCGGTTTGACTAGAAGTATCCTACATGTTTAGGGTTTGTCCCAAAACATATAAATAAACCCAAAAACACAACTTTGAGAGACTTTTGCCATTAGAGACAAGAGGAGATTGTGGAACACTACTCAGACGATCAAACATTGATTTTAACATCCTTTATTCCTTATTTTGTAATTTAATTATGCAAGTTATTTTGGATTTGATTACTACGAGCATGAGTAGCTAATTTCTTTAATCTAAGGTTTTGGTGGAACCCGTTGGGGGATGAACTTATTGTGATATTAATATTGTTTGGTTGGTTGTTAATCTCTATTGTTCAACTACTTTCTTGTTGTAGTTAATTGAAAGGATCCTCAATTAGATGTTCCTATTTATTATGTATATACTTGAGAAAGAGTGCATATTTAGGTAGTTGTTTGAACAACATCACTCCTAGAGTATAGACGAAAGTCATAACCGAGGGTTTAGAGGTTGGATTAGAAATAACGATACTTCGGTGCAATCTAAAGTGAACTGGAATGAAATCTAGCTAGCATAACTTGAGAGAGTGCGTCTAGTAAATTATCATAATTACTTGAGAGATATTTATGGTAGCTAGAGTGTTCATGATTGATAGAGACAACTAATCAAACTATAGGATGTATCTAAGAAAGAAGTTCACCGACGGGGGAAACCATAACCTTAGACCTTTATTCTAATTGTTTACACCACATTGTTAGTTAATCTTTAGTTTATTAATTTTGATCAGTAGAAGTAGTAAAACATTACCAATTGATATTCACAATTCTAGAGAAAGTTGATTAAGTAAAATTTTAGTATTCTGACGGCTTGATTGATACGTTAATTCTCTGTGGGATCGACTTTGGGCGTAATACCCAAGATTATATTTGCAATGCCCGTTTAGTCTTTCTATAAGACATAGTTGAGCGTGATCAAATTTTAGCGCCGCTGCCGGGGACTTAACGGTGTTATCAATTGGAGTTGGAAGAAATACAAATATCTGAAATATAGTCAATTTTCTTCAATTTTCATTTATACATTGAAAATTTAACGTTTTCTAACTTGTTTGTACAAGTGCATGACTAGAAACTCATCAAGGTGAAGTACTTGAAGCCTTATCAGACCCCGAGAAAGTTTTCAAGGCCCTAAACCGATCCAACTGGAAAAGCAAACAGCAAACATCAATTGAACAACTTGAACCTGACATGGAAGATCCAAACAACAGGAACAACAATGGGGATGATGTGGTAGACCCAGTTGCGCATATAGGGGCAGAGGCTCCTTTATATGAATGGGCACAACCCACAACAGAGAATTTGGCCACTGCAATACTAGTCCCTCAAATACAGGCTGAATCTTTCCAGATTACAAATAATGTGCTGCACTTGTTGCAGAACAAGGGACTATTCTCAGGGTCATACATCAAAGACCCCCAACAACATTTGAAGAATTTCCTGTCAATTTGCAAAACACAGAGCCAGCCAAACGTCACTCAGGAAGCAATAAAACTGTTGTTGTTTCCATTCTCAGTGACTGGAGCAGCCAGACTTGGCTAAACTCACTCCCCATCAATTCCATTACCACATGGGAGGATTTAGTTAAGAAGTTCGTGAATAAGTTTCATCCACCCAACAAGGCAGATCAACAAATTGATGAAATCTTGCGCTTCAGACAGAAACCAGTTGAAACATTGCAGGAGACATGCGAACGATTTAAGGGAATGCTGGTTATATGTCCACAACATGGTATTCCGGAGAAGATGTTGGGGGCAACATTTTTATATGGGTCTGGCTGATACTGTAAAGGCAAATGTTGATGCTTCAGCTGGTGGAGCATTCTTGAGAAAAATATGGAGAGAAAGTCAGATCTTGCTTGATAAAATGGCGCAGAATTCAGGATGGACAACCAGGAATGAACCCATTACTCCTGTAGTTCACTCAGTGCCATTCGATCTATCCAATACTATTGCACAGAACGTGGCCACCTTGATAACACAGATGAGCATACTAATTAAGAAGGTGGAGGAATCAGGGCAAAAGCAACAGGTACACATCGTGGATACAACCAATGGGGGATTATGCACATCTTGCATTAGTCAACCATTTGGTAATCAGTGGAATTCAGAATGTGATCACCCTCCTTATCCAGAAAACATGAATTATGTGTCAAATTATGGAAACCAGAGACAAGGGGGGTAGAACTGGGGTTAGCAAGTTCAACCGTATAGACCACCTCACCAACAACAGAACAGTGGAAACATGGGTGTCATGAGACCACAAGGTAATGCTACACCATATCAGAGGCCACAAGGTTATAACTATCAGAATCAACAACACGCATACTACCCTCCTAAACATCAACAGGGGGGAAGGAAAGAAGATGGGTTCTCCAAGTTAAAAGCTATGATGCAGCAGGTTATTGGGTCAAATGCCAAGATCAGCGAAAGAGTAGATTCCCATGACTCAGCCATTAAAAATATCGAGGTGCAGCTGGGGCAGATTTCAAATGCAGTTAACAATCGTCCTCACAGAACTTTACCTGCTGAGACTCAGGTGAATCCAAGGAACCAGGGCCCAAAGCAGCTCATGGCAGTGAGTCTCCGCAATGGTAGAGACCTGGACCTGGAAACAGGAGATGATGCATGAAAGTAGGCAGACAGATACATTGGTGCAGGTGCCTATTGAAATTGATGACTCGACTCCTTTGACCAAGGTCACAGTGCAGCCAGCTGAAGGAGAATTCAGTAAGAAAGGGGAAGCTGAGAAAGAACTAGAGGAAATCACAGAGACAACAGTTGAGGTGGTGGTGGAAAAGGAAAAAGAACAGACAACAGGAAAGAAGAGATCACCAGCTCCATTCCCTCAAAGGCTGGCAAAATATCAGAAGGATGAGCAGTATAAGAAATTCTTGGACATGCTAAAGCAAATACAGGTAAATATCCCATTGATTGATGCATTGAAGGAAATTCCTGGCTATGCTAAAATGATGAAGGACTTGATGTCCATAAAATTTGACTTCCAAGATCTGACTACTATCACCCTTACTCAGACTTGTAGTGCGGTGGTGACGCGTCCTATTGCTGAAAAGTTGTCTGACCCAGGGAGTTTTACAATTCCTTGTACCATTGGAAACTTAGCTTTCGCCAAAGCTCTATGTGACTTGGGGGCCAACATTAATCTGATGCCGCTGGCCATATATAAAAGACTGGGATTGGTAGATCCAGGACTACCTCCATGATGCTGCAACTTGCTGATAGGACGGTGAAGAGACTGTCGGGTATTCTGGACGATGTGTTAGTGCAAGTGGGGAAATTTGTGTTACCTGCTGACTTCGTGATCCTAGACTTCCGGGTAGATGAGGAAATTCCCATAATCTTGGGAAGGCCATTTTTGGCCACAGGTAGAGCCCTTATTGATTGTGAGACTGGTGAGCTTAAGATGAGGCTTAATGATGAAGAAATCACGTTCAACGTGTAGAAATATATGATACGACCAAGTGAGTTCGCCAACTGCTCTCTTATTGATGCCGTGAACGTGATCTTGGAAGAAGATGATGCGTCCCTGACTGTTGGGGACCCTTTGACTGCATGTTTAATGAACTTAGATGATATGAACGGTGATGAACTAGCAGAATGGGTATTAGAATTGGAAGGAAAAGGGACATGGTCGAGGGCTCTCGAAATTGAACCATTACACTTGGAAAAGAGAGAGAGCCCGCCAGCCAAGCCCTCAGATGAAGTACCACCCAAGTTAGAGCTGAAGCCTTTACCAGCGCACCTCAGGTATGCATTTCTTGGACCTAAATCTACATTACCTGTTATTATTTCATCTGGGTTGTTAGATGTGCAGGAACAACAATTATTACAGGTACTTTCAGAATGCAAGACTGCCATTGGTTGGACGATGGCAGATATCAAAGGGATCAGCGCAGCCTATTGCATGCACAAGATTCTCCTGGAAGAGGGACACCGACCTTCTAGGGAACATCAAAGGCGATTGAACCCAAATATGAAGGAAGTGGTGAAGAAAGAAGTTATAAAGTGGTTAGATGCGGGAATCATTTTCCCCATCTCTGACAGCAGTTGGGTTAGCCCAGTACAGTGTGTAACAAAGAAGGGTGGTATGACGGTGGTGAGGAATGATAAAAATGAGCTTATATCCACTAGAACTGTCACGTGTTGGAGAATATGCATGGACTACAGAAAGTTGAACCTTGCCACCCGCAAAGACCACTTCCCACCTCCCTTCATTGATCAGATGCTCGACCGGCTAGCAGGGAGGTCTCATTTTTGTTTCCTTGATGGGTATTCAGGGTACAACCAGATTTCTATTACCCCGAAGGATAGGGAAAAGACCTCCTTCACATGCCCTTATGGGGTATTTGCCTTCAGGAGGATGCCATTTGGCCTCTGCAATGCACCTGCAATATTCCAACGGTGCATGATGGCCTTTTTCACAGACATGGTGGAGGATATTATGGAGGTCTTCATGGACGATTTCTCAGTGGTGGGAAATTTGGTTGATGATTGCCTAGCAAATTTAAACCGTGTACTAAAGAGGTGCATCGAGACGAACCTAGTGCTGAATTAGGAGAAGTGCCACTTCATGGTACAAGAAGGACTCGTCTTGGGACACTTGGTTTCGAGTAAAGGTATTCAAGTGGACAAAGCCAAGGTAGACGTGATTGAAAAACTCCCTCCACCCATGTCAGTCAAAGCTATTCGTAGCTTCCTGGGACACGCCGGATTCTACAAGCGATTCATCAAGGGTTTCTCCAAAATTTCCAACCCTCTCTGTAAGTTACTAGAAAAAGATAATCCATTTGTGTTTTCTGATGATTGCAGGGTAGCTTTTGAGGAGCTAAAGAAGTGGTTAGTCACAACACCGATTATAGTTTCCCCCGACTGGGAGCAACCGTTCGAACTCATGTGTGACGCTAGTGACTATTCTGTGGGAGCCGTGTTGGGCCAGCGAAGAGATAAGGTAATGCACCCAATTTACTACGCAAGTAGGACGTTGAGTGGAGCTCATCTGAATTACACAGTAACAGAAAAAGAGATGTTGGCTGTAGTTTTTGTATTTGACAAGTTCAGGTCTTACCTGATCGGGTCGAAAGTGATCGTGTACACTGATCACGCAGCCATTCAGTACTTGGTCGAGAAAAGAGCGCCTAATTCGTTGGGTGCTGCTTTTGCAAGAGTTTGGCTTGGAGATTCGTGACCGTAAGGGAACGAAGAACTAAGTCGCTGATCATTTATCATGCCTTGAAGGTGCTGAAAAGGCACCTGAGTCTGAGGATATTCTGGAAACCTTTCCAGATGAGCAGCTGCCGGCCCCAAGTGTGGGAGAGGTGCCATGGTACGCAGATATTGCTAATTACCTGGCATGCGAAATCAACCCTTATGAGCTCTCCTCTGTGGTAAATAAAAGATTTTATCGTGATAGCCGAAATTACTATTGTGATGAACCTCATTTGCTTAAAATTTGCATTGATAACATGATCCGGAGGTGCGTCCCCGAGATAGAACGATTTGCTATTTTGCAGGCTTGTCACGCAACTCCCTATGGAGGACATTTCGGAGGAGTCCGAACAATAGCTAAAGTGTTGGAGGCCGGGTTTTACTGGCCCACTGTGTTCAGAGATGCTCATCAATGGGTGAAGGGCTGTAATGAATTCCAAAGGACGGGGAACATATCTCGTCGTCATGAGATGCCCATGAATCCAATACAAGAGGTAGAAGTGTTCGATGTTTGGGGGATAGATTTCATGGGCCCCTTTGTCAGCTCCTACGGTAATAAGTACATACTTGTTGCTGTAGATTACATGTCCAAATGGATAGAAGCTGCAGCGTTCCCCACCAATGATGCACGAGTGGTGGTGGGGTTCTTAAAGAAAAATATATTCACTCGTTTTGGGACCCCAAGGGCCATTATTAGTGACGGAGGCACTCATTTTTGCAATCGTGTCTTTGAAAAGTTGCTTGATAAATATGATGTGCGTCACAAGGTAGCAACCCCGTATCACCCCAAACTAGCGGGCAGGTTGAGGTCTCCAACCGTGAAATAAAGAGTGTGCTGACCAAAACAGTTAACGGCACAAGAACTGATTGGGCGAAGAAACATGATGACGCACTCTGGGCCTATAGAAGCGCATTCAAAACACCAATCGGTATGTCTCCATACAAGTTGGTATTTGGTAAGGCCTGTCACCTGCCCGTGGAATTAGAACATCGAGCATGGTGGGAATTGAAGCAGTTGAACCTGGATCTCGATACTGCTGGAGAAAATCGAGTCACAGAGTTACACGAGTTGGAAGAGTTCAGAGGACAAGTATTTGAAAGCACCAGGTTATATAAGGAAAGAATGAAGAGATTACATGACAAAAACATTGTGGACCGAGATTTTAGACCAGGGGACAAGGTATTGCTTTATAATTCAAGATTAAGACTGTTCCAGGGTAAGCTCAAGTCTCGATGGTCTGGCCCTTTTAAGGTGGTCAACGTATTTCCTTCTGGTGCGGTGGAAATTACTGCTGAGGATGGGTCTAACGCCTTCAAGGTCAATGGACAACGATTAAAAAGGTACGTGGGAATGAATGAAGCCAGTGAGCTGGCTGTTGTGCATCTGGTTGAACCTAAAAGGCTGAACGATCCTTAAATTGCGTTCATTATGCGTCGTGCCGCGACATTAAATCAGGCGCTTCATAGGAGGCAACCTATTGACTTGTTGTAATTGTCGTGCCACGACATTAACTAAGGCGCTTGTTGGGAGGCAACCCAATTCGTAGTTAAATCTTAGTATGGCTAGAAGTATTTCGTGTATTTATAGGTACTAATAAGCTTGCAAGTGCATTCGGGAGAAATGAGTAGTGTTCTAGCATAACGGAAAGTGGGGACAAAGCCGGGCTCGAGCAGGCTTTATGCCTGTAACGCCCAACAAAAGCCAGACGGGATCAGGCGTTAAGCCTCAAACGCCTGGATAACGCCAGGTGGTACCAGGCGTTTCGCCTCAAACGCCAGGGGGATCTAGGCGTTTCACCTCTAACGCCAGGTTGACCGGGTTTTATACCTCAAACGCCCACCAAACGCCAGGTAAGTCCTCTTCTTATTTTTACGGACCCCAACTCTCTTTCAAGCAAAGCTTTTACTCCCAAGCACACAACCAACACAGATTTTACTCCCATACCCACACCAAAACACATAGATTAACACACATATCTTCACTACAACAACACCCACAGCACACAAAATTGATTGCTCATCAAAATTAGTTTTTTTTCGTGGTGCACTTTCATCCGACGACCACACAACCATCTTCGAGGTATGATTCTATTTCTATACTTTGCTACTTCGCATTGGGTGTTACAAATGAGAAAGGTGTGTACTTCATTCATGGTGATTCTTCATGGGTTTATGCATTTCATGGGAATATTGTGTTGTGAACCCCAATCCCCAAAACCCTTTAGGAATGGGCTGAAATTGTGAAGCTAAGTGGTATTATGGAACCCCAAACATATTTGGGTAGATGAGGCAGTCCCTCAAGTCCATAAGATCACCCATGGCAATTGTTCTAGCCAAGGGCTCGATGTAATGCCTCAATGGCAATACATGTTCCGTTTGGAGCCCGAGTCTCCGGGAAACAAACTACTAGTGTCATGCATCTTGGAATCAATGAAATTTTAAGTGTAGGGTGGCTCACGAGAAGCCAATGTGTAGAAGTTGTGTTTCAATTGTTCATAAACTCGCCGAGGTGAAGTCTGAGTAACCTTGGCAAAGTGGGAAAGTGTATGTGTATAGTATATACTTTGACACCCCCTAAATATTGATCATTTGCGCAGGGAGAACGATGCTACCCAGAAAAGCAGCCGACAAAGGAAAGGCCACGTCCTCGGTCCCAGCTAAAGCCAAAGAAAAACCCCCACCACCTTAGAAGAAAAGAAAGGGGGGAGATGCCACTTCAAGTATGACAGTGAAGAGGCAGTGGCTGCCATGAGACAGCAACCCATTGTCCAACGGAAATACGGTATCAACAGCATACCCGCACATTCCAGAAAGTGGTATACACGCTGCAAGCTCAAACATGTCCACCCTGAAGGAGCCATTCGAGAAGGGAATCTGAGAACAAAATTCCCGGCAATTTGGAGGAGCATTCATGAGTTGGGTTTAGGCTATGTGTTCAAGCACAATGGTAACATCAACCTTAACTTAGTCAGAGATTTTTATGCAGGGTTTGACCTTAAAGACAAAGAGGAATTGGTGCCAATCCGTGGGCACTTGGTAGATTTTTCAGCCAAGGCTATATGTGATTTTATAGGTGCCCCGAATGTTCCGGTGGAGCCTCTAGAGCAATTCATCCGCCATCCTAACTATAGAGAGGTAAGGAACACACTCTGTGGGGTCGATTCTAGGGCTTCTTGGATTCGCGACAGGGCCACAAATCGCCACAAAAGGTTCCCCAAAAAGAAGATGAAAGCTGAAACCCAGGTGTAGCTTAAATTGATTAATGCACAGATACTACCATTCAACCATGACACCTTTATCAGCCGAGAAAGAATTTGTGTACTCTATTTCCTGATGACGGGGCAGAAAGTGAATGTGGGCTATCTAATGCGCTATCAAATGGGGTTGGTGCATTCCAACAATAGAATTGATCGAATACCATTCCCCAATTTTCTGACTCAGTTATTTCTCAATGAAAATGTAGAGGTAGAGCCTAACATTGACCATACCATTGATCAACTCACCTGAGAAACTGACATCACAGGCTTACGACTGAAAGAAGAGTCCTCATTGACCAATGCCGAGCACAATGCGCGGGATGATAGCTTCATGGTCCATCTTTATGGGATGATGGATTTGCAGTTGCGTATAGGGGGTCGCCCAGCGTCAGTTGATGAGAGGGATGAGTTGGAGCAGCGATACCCGCTCAATGCTCACGCTCAACAGATTATTGGGGCAGGTGAGGGATATAGGCTCCCGGATGATGAGGATGTCAACACACCTGAAGACTCTGATGTAGTGCCGCTGCGCTTAGATGATGAGGATGATGGAGAAGATGAGTATAAGGAAGAATGGAGAGCGTCAGATGATGAAGACACTGATTGATCAGGGAGTTTCTTGCACCTTATTTTTATTTCTTGTTTTGTCTATATGTGATGCACTGAGGACATTGCATGATTTAAGTGTGGGTTGTTGTACATATTTGTTGTAAATTGTTGTACTTAGTGTGTTTTCTTTTTAGTCGTTTTAGTTGTTCATGTTAGTAAGTTATTTTTCTTCTAAGTTTTAGGTAAAAAAAATAAAAAATAGAAATATGTGGACTCTTCCCGATGATGGATCTCCTAGATAGTTTTCTTGAGGGAAGTAAGTCTATAGAAAATACCAAAAATATTTTTGTTTTAGGTACTGTAGTAATTCCCCCTTGGTTTTTCTTTGGACCGCGGTTCTTTTCCAAAGGTTTTTAATTGAACCGGGTGTAGGTAGTTTTTTAATTTTTAGGAGTAGGAACCACATGGTTAAGAAATTAATCGCAGCAATATCTCAGAATGTTGTGATGCCTTGAGAATAGTCAGTACTTTGGTTGTGACGCGTAGGCTCAATCTTTTGACTCTAGGATAAATACCTTGAATCGTGGATTCTTAAATTTGCTTAACTGCTTTGACTGGAGTGTCGTGATAGATCCAATCCTGAGTGAGTTATGTGCCATTTGTGTGTGAGGTTTGTATGTTATTCTGTGCATTGCATTTGATGTCTAGAACTTGCCCCGTGTGTGTGCAAAGAGAAATAGTAGTTTTGTTCAGTCTTGGAAGTGATATAGGCGTTTCTTTGTTGAGCCAGCTGTGTATATTTTACCCGCCTAATTGTTATGTATCGTAGTTAACCCTGTTGAGCCTATAATCCTGTTTCTTTGGCAACCACATTACAAGTCATACCCCTTTGTTTGAATCGATCATATATTTGAACCTTGTCACCTCTCGTAAGCACTGGAAATGTGATGAAGTATGAAAAAGTTAAAGTGTGGGGTGGTAGGTTGGTTATTAAGGGGAACATTTGAAATAAGGAGAAAGGTGCACTGCTTTGAAAAAGTAAGAGTCACTTAGAAAAAAAACAAAAATATAAATAGTTGAATTGTTGTGAAAAAAAATAAAAATAAAAAATAATAAATATATATTCCTTGACAAGTGTCGACTCTTGATGTAATTGTGCTTAAAGAAGTGTGGGGGTAATACACATTGATGTGAAGGTGGAGTTTGGCTTGATATAAGTTTGAGGTTGAATGCTAAAGTATATGTATTAAATTGCTTGGGGAGGTGTAGTCACTCTTATATCTAACTGTATCCCACCCGTCCCGCAGCCTACATTACAACCAAATAAAGTCCTACTTGATCCTAGACTGAATGAGCTCGATGTATACTACGAGTAAGCCTATGGTGCATCTTTTGTGGCATATGAATATTATTTCTGAGCGTGAGTGAATTCTTTCTATCTTGAGTTCCTAAGTGTTCTTTAATTTCATTGTGTGTGGAACTAGCTCTTTGATTTGGTGAGGGCACATGATTCATGAGGGAAAGGTAATGTTGTTGACCTCTATGTTAGAGTAGTGAGTGAATTGTGAATAAAGCATGGTATATGTGAGTCGATTATTGAGGCGAGGATGTCACACCTTTGTGCTTAAACTATTTTAAAAAATTCTTGGTATAACGCGTTAAGGGATTTGCTTAATAAGTTGTGTTCATGGGTGTAGTTAAATTGCTCGAGGACGAGCAAATGTTTAAGTGTGAGGTGTTGATATGTAGATAGAATTTATGGTTTAACGCATTATGTGCCTTACATTTTATGTGCGTTAATGGTAAAAGTACACCTCGTTTGAGAATAATGGAGTCTATTTCATGTGTAGGTGAATTGGAGATGGAAGCCGAGCTAAATGGATGCATAAATGTCAAAAATATGCTCAAGAGTAAAAAAGGAGTGAACCTGTCTATAGCAAGGCGTTTGGGATGTAAAGCCTGGCCTAGCCAGGCATTTGAGGGGCGTTAGAGCTGAAACGCCAGGGGTGGCCAGGCGTTAGCCAGGCATTTGGCCTGTAATGCCTGGTCCTCAATCCAGCCCAGCCCGAGTTTTAAAGGCTTTAAATGTTTCCCTGTTTGACTAGAAGTATCCTACACGTTTAGGGTTTGTCCCAAAACATATAAATAGACCCAAAAACACAACTTTGAGAGACTTTTTCCATTAGAGACAAGAAGAGATTGTGGAACACTACTCAGACGATCAAACATTGATTTTTACATCCTTTATTCCTTACTTTGTAATTTAATTATGCAATTTATTTTGGATTTGATTACTACGAGCATGAGTAGCTAATTTCCTTAATCTAATGTTTTGGTGGAACCCGTTAGGGGATGAACGTATTGTGATATTAATATAGTTTGGTTGTTTGTTAATCTCTATTTGTTCAACTACGTTCTTGTTGTAGTTAACTGAAAGGATCCTCAATTAGCTGTTCCTATTTATTATGTATCTACTTGAGAGAGAGTGCACATTAGGTAGATGTTTGAACAACATCACTCCCGAAGTATAGACGAAAGTCATAACCGAGGGTTTAGAGGTTGGATTAGAAATAACGATACTTCGGGTGCAATCTAAAGTGAACTGGACTGCAATCTAGCTAGCGTAACTTGAGAGAGTGCGTCTAGTAAATTATCATAATTACTTGAGAGAGATTTACGGCAGCTAGAGTGTTCATGATTGATAGAGACAACTAATCAAACTATAGGATTTATCCAAGAAAGAAGTTCACCGACGGGGGAAACCATAACCTTAGACCTTTATTCTAATTGTTTTCACCATATTGTTAGTTAATCTTTAGTTTACTAATTTTGCTCAGTAGAAGTAGTAAAACATTACCAATTAATATTCACAATTCTTGAGAAAGTTGACTAAGTAAAAGTTTAGTATTCTGACGGCTTGATTGATACATTAATTCCCTGCGGGATCGACTCTGGGTGTAATACCCCAGATTATATTTGCAACGCCCGTTTAGTCTTTCAATAAGACATAGTTGAGCATGATCATACTCTCAAGATCGTTATCCGGTATGATAACCAGATGTACCAACCTCAGAACCTGTACAATTAAGTACAAAAGCGTAGCATGAGTACATATAAACAAATATGTACCCAGTGAGTATCCCGCCTAAACTCGAAGAAGTAGTGACGAGAGGTAGACGTAATACTCAATAAGGTCCTTAGCAATAATATAATTAAACAAGTTTAACCAGGATTAACAATTACGTAAATCAAGTAGGCATGGAATATCATGTATATGAACTACCACCTACCGCAAGTGTCAAATAACAACAGTTAATGCAAATCCAAACCCCCTACCACATAGGAAAATTCATTTGACAATATTAATAAGACTCTCAGTCAAATACATAGCATATAGTATACCGAGGCGTACGGCCAAAGTGACGCGACAATTTAAATGTGCACTGCCGAAGGGTCGAATGGATCGAACCATAGATGCATCTATTACCCCGCTCGCGAATCGATCGTGCGACGCAATTGACATAATATAAGGCTACCCTGCTCACGGATCATACATGCGACACGGGTGCTCGTATACATACACAGAGTTTATCAAAATTTCAGGAAGTATAGAGTTCAAGGCAACATCAATATTTAATATAACCTTCCATTTTCTCATGCTAGTTTCAAGGATAATAATTGGCTAGAAATACATGCAGGGATACAAATAAGGCATATAAGCATGCTTGTGAGTCTTAAAGGCTACCCGACATAGCATAGTAGTAGCTACGCACGGACTCTCATCACTCCGTGCGTTCGTAGCCCCCAGCAAATAAGGACAATTCAATCATCTATAGTTACCTATGGGGACAATTCCCTCTTACAAGGTTAGAAAGGAGACTCACCTTGCGTAGAACCTACTTCCCGGGTCAAGAACGCGCCCGAACCTCCACACTCTACACCCGAGGACTCAAAACTAGTCAAATATTATATAAATACGTCAATATACGCTCCAAAGTATGAAATTCTCTTACTATCTTAGCCTATTCATCTTTCTTGAAGATATCCAAAACAATACACCCCCGGGCCCACATGTTCGGATTCCAAAATTTTTTTGAAGAAATTACTCTCCCATAGCCTAAGGATCATTAATATATGATTCTTACTTGATTTCATGGCCAATTCACAGAAAAATTCTCAAGTTATCACAAGTTCTAGGTTACTACCCAATTCTTGATTTTTACACTAATTTATGTAGTTAATTAAGCTAGAAATCCATGAATGAAGCTAATTTTTGAGTAGAGTTCACTTACCTTAGAAGACCAGGTCGTTGGCCCTTAATAATGGAGGAAGATCACCCAAGGAAGAAGAAAGAAATGAGAAAAATGGATTTAAAACCCGTATATAAAACACACTGCCTGAGCAGTGATTCCGCACCTGCGGCTTGGGGACCGCACCTGCGGAATATTTTCCGCACCTGCGATAACTGGCCAGGCCATTGGGTGATCGCATCTGCGATGCTGGGGGACCGCAGGAGCGGTCCCGCACCTGCGGCTGGGCAACCACACTTGCGATCACACCAGAACAGGTGCACTAACAACCATGTTTTGCTGGTTTTTAGCCCCGTTAGGTGCCCAGAAGGCACCTGGGCCCACTCGAGCCTTAGTCCAAATATACCAACGAGTCCCAAATCATAATACGGACTCACTCGAGCCTTCGGAACAACCAAAACAACGCTAAAACTCGAAATCACACCCCCAAACCCCAAGCACCAAACTTAGGAACTTTAAGTTTTCTAGACTTCGCTAACAACGTGCCGAAATGATCTATACATCTCGGAATGACACCAAATTTTGCAGGCAAGTCATAATTAACATAACGGAACTAGTCTCGGTCTTGAAATTCTGTTCGGACCTCGATAACAAAAAAACATGTCCCAAACCAAAATATGAACTTAAGGAACTTCTTATTTCACTATTGGGCGCCGAAATGCCCCCGTGTCATCGGAAACCCAATCCGAACTAAGTCCGAAATCATCATACGAAGTTACCGGAACCGACGAAACTCAATTCCGGGGTCGTTTACCCAAAATGTTGACCGAAATCAAACTTGGCCTTAAAGGCTAACCTTAAGGAACAAATTGTTCCTATTGCATTCTAAACACCTCCGAATCCCGGACAACCAGCCCCCGCAAGTCATAAATCACAAAAAGCCGCTATGGGAAGTTTCATTTAGGGGAACGGGGTCCGATATCGCAAAACGACCGGTCGGGTCGTTACATTGTCCACCTCTTAAAAAAAAGTTCATCCTCGAACGGGTCTAGAATCATACATGAAGTGCTAAATAAATGTGGATATCTGTTCCGCATGTCCTCCTCGGAATCCCAGGTTGCCTCCTCAACTGGTTGGCCTCTCCACTGGATTTTCACCGCAGAAACCCTCTCGAACCTCAACTGGCGGTCCTGTCTGTCAATAATGGCAACTGGCTCCTCCTCGTAGCCGAAGCTCTCATCCAACTGAATAGTGCTGAAATCCACCATGTGAGAGAAGTCGACGTGATACCTCCAGAGCATGGATACATGAAAGACCGGATGGACTCCCGATAAGTGGGGAGGTAGAGCAAGCTCATAGGCAACCTCTCTAACACGCCTCAATACCTTGAAAGGACCTATAAACCTCGGGCTCAACTTGTCTTTCTTCCCGAATCTCATAATGCCCTTCATCGGCGAAACCTTCAGCAGAACCTTATCTCCCTCCATAAATGACACATCACGTGCCCTCTGATCCGCGTAGCTCTTCTGCCTGGACTGTGCTATGCGGAGTCTCTCCTGAATCAACTTTACCTTCTCCAAGGCATCTCTCACCATGTCCGTGCCATATAACTTAGCCTCGCCAGGCTCAAACCACCCGATAGGAGAACGACATCGCCGACCATATAAAGCCTCAAATGGAGCCATCTCAATGCTGGACTGATAACTGTTATTGTAAGCAAACTCGGCCAAAGGCAAGAATTGGTCCCACTGACCCCCAAAGTCAATCACACATGCTCTGAGCATGTCCTCCAATATCTGAACTGTACGCTCTGACTGACCAGCATTCTACGGATGAAATGCTGTGCTGAGGTCTATCTGGGTACCCATCTCTCTGTGCAATGCTCTCTAGAAGTGCGAGGTGAAATGAGGACCTCAATCTGATATAATGGATGCCGGCACACCATGCAACCGGACTGTCTCTCGAAATAAATCTGGTCCAGCCTCTCAGAAGTATAAGTAGTACACACCAGAATAAAATGTGTCGATTTGGTCAATCTATCCACAATGACCCACACCGCGTCAACCTTCCACAAAGTCAGAGGCAACCCAACCACGAAGTCCATAGTGATGCGCTCCCACCTCTACTCAGGAATAGGCATCTGCTGAAGTAGGCCTCCTGGCCTCTGATGCTCATACTTATCCTGCTTGCAGTTAAGACACCTAGTCACATACTCCACAATGTCTTTCTTCATTCGCCTCCACCAGAAATGCTGCTTCAGATTTTGATACATCTTCGTAGCACCAGGATGAACAGAATATCGCAAAATGTGTGCCTCCTCTAGAATTCTCCACCTCAAACTATCAACATTAGGAACACACAACCGATCCTGAACCCTTAGAACACCATCCTCGCCAATCGTAACCTCTTTGGCACCACCCTGAATCACCGTCTCCCATAGCTTTGCCAAGCGTGGATCATCATACTACCTAGTCTTAATCTCCCCCAATAACGAAGACTGAGCAACTACATGTGCAAGAACTCGACGAGGCTCTGAAAGATCTAACCTCACCAAGCGATTAGCCAGGGACTGAATGTCCAAGGCTAGAGGTCTCTCCTCTGCTGCAATGAAAGCCAAACTACCCATACTCTCCGTCTTCCTGCTCAAAGCATCTACGACTACATTCGCCTTACCCAGATGATAAAGTATGGTGATATCATAATCCTTCAGCAACTCAAGCCATCTGCGCGGCCTCAAATTAAGATTCCTCTGCTTGAATAAGTGCTGCAAGCTGCGGTGGTCTGTATAAACCTCACAAGACACCCCATACAAGAAATGCCTCCAAATCTTAAGAGCATGAACAATCGCTGCCAACTCCAAATCATGCACCGGATAATTATTCTCATGGACCTTCAGCTGGCGCGAAGCATAAGCAATAACTCTCCCTTCCTGCATCGACACAAACCCCAAGCCAACACGTGAAGCGTCGCAATATACGGTATACATCCTAGAACCGGAAGGCAATACCAGAACTGGTGCTGAGGTCAATGCCGTCTTGAGATTCTGAAAGCTCACCTCACACTCGTTGGACCACCGAAATGGAGCATTCTTCTGAGCCAATCTAGTCAATTGGGCAACAATGGATGAAAAGCCCTCCACAAATTGCCGATAGTAGCCTGCTAGACCCAAGAAGCTCTTGATCTCTGTAGCTGTAGTAGGATGTGGCAGACCCTGAACTGCCTCAATCTTCTTAGGATCAACCTTGATACCCTTTCCGGATACTACATGCCCTAAGAATGCCACGGAATCCAACCAAAACTCACACTTGGCGAACTTAGCATAAAGATTCTGTTCTCGTAGAGCCTGGAGCACAACTCTCAAATGCTACTCGTGCTCTCCTAGGCTACGTGAGTAAATCAAGATGTCATCAATGAAGACGATGAAAAAAGAATCAATATATGTCCTGAACACCCTATTCATCAAATTTATAAATGCTGTTGGAGCATTAGTCAAGCCAAAGGACATCACCAGGAACTCATAGTGACCATATCTCGTGCGAAAATCAGTCTTCGGGACATCTGAGGCCCGAATCTTCAACTGATGATAGCCCGATCTCAAGTCTATCTTAGAAAACACCCTGGCACCCTGCAGCTGGTCGAACGAATCATCAATGCGCGACAATGGATACTTGTTTTTAATGGTGACCTTGTTCAGCTGGCGGTAATCAATACACATTCGTATGAACCCGTCCTTCTTCTTCACAAACAGAACTGGAGCACCCCACGATGATACACCCGGTATGATAAACCCCTTAGCCAACAACTCCTCTAGATGCTCCTTCAACTCCTTCAACTCCTTAGGATCCATACGGTACGGGGGAATGGAAATAGGCTGAGTATCTGGAGCTAAATCAATGTAGAAATCAATATCACGATCCAGAGGCATGCCTAGAAGGTTTTAATGGAATACATCAGCAAACTCTCGAGCAACGGGCACTAAATCAATCGTTGGAGACTCAACGATGGTGTCTCACACATAGGCAAGATACACCAAACAGCCCTTCTCGACCATATGTCGAGCCTTCAGGAAGGAAATAACTCTACTGGCTGTGCTAACTGAGGAACCTCTCCACTCCAGCCTAGGCTACTTAGGTATGGCCAAAGTAACTGTCTTGGCATGGAAATACCTGTGATCACGGCATCTGAGGCCACTGCATCTTCTCAGGCCGGAATGGCGTAGAATCTAGCTGGAGAACTTGAAGACAGACCTCTGCTGGACTGAATAGGAGCTAGATGAGCTCCCCCTGTCTGGCCTCCACCTCTTGGACGACCTCTACCAGCCTGTCCTCCACCTCTAGGTAGACGGGGCGTCGGTGCTAGGAGTGTGGGCTGGTAACTCTGCTGAATAGCCTTGCCGCTAAACCCAGAACAAGTCCTCCTCAAATGGCCTGGATCCCCACACTCATAACACCTCGCTGGAGGCATGGCCTGCTGTCCTGAATATGAACCCTGGATAGCTGGGGGACGAGGAGAACTCTCTGGAATAACACTGAAATAAGGACTAGGAGACCCTTGATGACCTGAATACCCACCGGAGAGACCCTGAATAGCTGGTGGGCAGTAACACCTCTCCAGTATGGTGCTGAAATAAGGTCTCACTGGAGCACCACGTGAAGGTAGTAGATGGGCTAAATATGGAGGCCTGCTGGGCTGGCCTCTACTGAACTGACCTCTACCCCTGGCCGGGGCACCTCTGAAATCTCTAGAAAATCTAGCTCTTTTGTCTTGCTGACCCTGCTCTCTGCTCCTCGATCGGTAACCACTCAATCCGGCGAGCTATCTCGACCACAAGCTGATAAGGAGTACCCATCTCCACCTCTCGGACCATGGTGGCCCTAATACCGGAGTGATCCCAGCTACAAACCTCCGCACTCTCTCAACATCATTAGGAAGAATCATAAGGGCATGGCGGGACAACTCTGAAAACCTGGCCTCGTAATCTGTCACTGACATCTGCCCCTTCTCCAGTTGCTCAAACTGGTACCGCAGCTCTTTCCTCCCGGAGGGTGGAATATACCTGTCCAGAAACAGCTGAGTGAACTGCTCCCATGTGATAGTAGGGGAACCAGCTGGCCTACCAAGGATAAATGACTGCCACCATCTGCGGGCCTTGCCCTCTAGCTGGAAGGTAGTGAAGTCGACCCCATGGGACTCCAAAATCCTCATGTTGTGCAGTCTGTCTCTGCACCTATCAATAAAATCCTGGGCATCCTCGCCTTTCTCACCTCCGAATATCGAAGGGTGAAATTGAGTCCATCTATCAAGTAGCTTCTGCGGATCGCCATCCGCAGCCGGTCTGAGCTCTGGTGCTGCTACCGCTGGCTGTGCTCCGCCCACGGGCAGAGTATCCGGAGTCCGATATGCTGCCGCTCCATGACCTGCGGCCTGGACGGAAGGGTTCTGAGCTCCCCCTCCCGCCTGAGAAGTGGCAGGATCCGCTGGAAATAAACCAACCTGGGTCATAGTGTCCATGAATCGCATCATACGACCCATGATCTCCTGAAAACCCGGTGCAGTCATGAAATCTATTAGGGCAGGACCTGCTGGGGGTACCTCGTCTTGCTCCTCGATGATAGAATCCTCTGGAGGTGCTAATGGAGCAACTCTGGGACACCCTCGTCCCCTACCTCGGGTCGGTGCCCTCCCCTGGCCTCTACCACGGCCTCGGACGGTGGAGGTAGTGACATCCCCCGGGTATGGAATATCAGCTGCCCGAGTTCTCACCATCTGTGAGAGAATAGAAGAGTGATATTTAGTAAGACTATCAACTGCACGATAGAATAAAAACAAAGAGAGGTTTTTTAACACCCTATAGCCTCCCGAAGATAAATAGAAACGTCTCCATATCGATATGCAAGACTCTACTAGGTTTGCATGTGACTTGTGAGACCTACGTGAACCTAGAGCTCTGATACTATATTGTCACGACCCAATTTCCAACTTAGATCGTGATGGCGCCCAACACCGGGGCCGGGCAAGCCAACATCAATTACTAGCGAGATTTCTTTACTTATTTAAATAATTAAGTGATTACCAAGTTTTTGATTGGGAAATCATTTAAATAAAACAGTCACATGATGCAATGTGATTAAATGAACTCAAAAGACTGTTTTCCAATAAGTGAAATGAAGCCAAAATATTAGAAAACCAATTACACGTGCCAAGACCTAGTGTCACAAGTCCACAGGCGACTAGTGGAAAATACAAAGTAGGCAAAATAATATACAATTTGTCCGAAAGGGTAGACAAAATATCAAAAAAAGAAGAGGTAATAGGAACTTCACAGTGCGGCTGAGGAACGCCGGAAAGAGTAGCTCACCGTGTAGTCTAATCCAGTAAGTACTCTCAAGATCGCACTCCGGTATGATAACCAGATGTCCAACCTTAGAACCTGTAATATTAAGTATAGAAGCGTAGCATGAGTACATATAAAAAATATGTACCCAGTGAGTATCCCGCCTAAACTCGAAGTCGAGAGGTAGACGTTATACTCACTAAGGTCCTTAGCAATAATATAATTAAACATGTTTAATTAGTATTAACAATTACGTAAATCAAGTAGACATGGAATATCACGTATATGAATTACCACCTACCGCAAGTGTCAAATAACAACAGTTAATGCAAGTCCAAACCCCCTACCACATAGGACAATTCATTTGACAATATTAATAAGACTCTCAGTCAAATACATAGCATATAGTATGCCGAGGCGTATGACCGAAGCGACGCGACGATTTAAATATGCATTGCCGAAGGGTCGAATGACTCGAACCATAAATGCAACTATTACCCCGCTCGCGAATCTATCGTGCGACGTGGTTGACATAATATAACGCTACCTCACTCACGGATCATACATGTGACACGGGTGCTCATATACATACACAGAGTTTATCAGAAATTTTAGGAAGTATAGAGTTCAAGTGTAACGATCCGGCCGGTCGTTCCGTGAGATTTACCCCATTTCCCCCATTTCTGCACTTTCTATATATCGCTATCTTGTTTATGGTGTGTTGGATCAGTTGGTTTGGGTCCGGAGTGGTTATGGTGAGAGTTTAGGCATTTAGTCTTTTAAATTAGCCTAATAGTTGAGAAAGTCAACTGAGAGTTGACTTATTGGTAAACGAACTCGAAATGCAAATTTTATGGCTCATATAGCTTCATTAGGTGATTTGGGACTTAGGAGTGTGTTCAGAATATTTTTGTGATGTCCGGTGTATAATTAGGCTTGAATTGACGAAAGTTAGTTTTTGGTGATTTCAAGTCGGCAGTGGAAATAGGATATCGGGGTCGGAATGAAATTCCGACAGTTTGAGCAGGTTCGTAATGTCATTTTGGATATGTCTGCAAAATTTTAGGTCAATCGGAGGTGTTTTGGTTGGTTTCAGCGTAGTTGGCAAAATTTAGAAGTTTCAAAGTTCTTAGGCTTGAATTTGATGTAAATTTGGTGTTTTCGTGTTGTTTTTGGTGTTTCGAGGGTTCAAATAAGTTGGAATAATGCTATGGTGTGTGTTGGTATGTTTGGTTGGGGCCCCGAGGGGCTCGAGATTGATTTTGGATGGTTGACGGGAAGGTGGAGTGATTTTTGGAAATGTGCAGGTTGCTGGATTGCTGGTGTTGTCGCACCTGCGGAAGGGGAACCGCAGGTGCGGTTACGAAGGAGCGGAGAAAAAGGTCGCAGCTGCGAGTTTTGACTGTGGAGGGAATGGTCAGCAGGTGCGAGGAGTTTGTCACACCTGCGATGTTGCTGGTGCGGAAGGTGCATCACACCTGCGAAGTCGCAGGTGCGGAAAGATGGTCGCAGGCGCGGGAATTTGTCCGTTAAGTGAGTTTTGCAGGTGCGCACTTGGGACCGCAGGTGCGGCCAATTTTCTGCAGGTGCGGAAATGACTAGGCAGAACAGTATAAAAAGGACTCCCCCCGCGAAATTTCTTATTTTTCCTCAATTTGCATGCGGGAGGAGTCAATTAAGTTGATTTTTAGAGGAAAATTCAAGGTTCTTCAGCAAAGGTAAGTTCTTTGGTTGTTAATGCCGTTCCTATGCTATTTTGTTAGGATTAGGCTTGAGAATTTAAGGATTTGAGTAGGGAAAAGTTGGAAAAAAATGGGAGGAAAGAATTGGGATTTCTTTTGAGGTTTTGGAATGGCAATTGTTGTCCGATTTTAGTGTTCTTCGTATGTATAGAATTGTGGGAAGACGAGGTTTCTAGTGACGTAAAAATTATCGAATTTTGAGACGTGGGCCCAGGGCTCGGGTTTGGCCGAATTTTGAGATTTTTGATTAAATTGATAATTTTCGATAGGGTTGTGTTCCTTGAGTATATATTAATGATGTTGAACTGGTTTTGGATAGATTCGGAGAAATCGGGAGCCAATTTGAGGGGCAAAGGCAGAGCGGACTAGTGTCGCGGCCCGGTGGAGGTAAGTAATGGACTTAAATCTTGTCGTGAGGGTATGGAACCCCGGACTGCACTATTTTCTCACCAAATTTAGAATGGAGCACATGTCGGATGACGAATATGTGGCGCGTACTGATTTTTGGATTGGAATAGGTCCTCTTCGCGGCAACTAATGAGTTGCATATTTACTCAAAATCTTATGTTAAATTATGCTCTAAAGATTTGTGAAATATTTGGGCTATAATCCGTGTTTGGGGCCTCGTGCCGATCTGTTTAAACCCTTTGAGGGCATTTTACCGATGTTTTCCTTACTACCTGTTGATGATTTTACTCAGCATCATTGTGCATACTGTTTTATTTGAAACTCAGCATGATTTAGACTACATGAGCATTAAAATGATGTTTTCGGGTCGAGTACCCCGTTCTATTACTTCGCCCGAGGGGATTTTTGAGTGGTACCACCGAGTGTGGCCGAGGGACAAGAGTGATGGTGAGATGCTGAGTGATATTGGCGCTTGGGCTGAAGGAGCCCCTCCGGAGTCTGTACACATCCCCAGTGAGCGCACCGAGTGCGAGTGACGAGTGACTGGGAGGCATGATTTGACTGTGAGGTGCTGAGTGATTGTGAGGTTAGGGGTTGATTATGAAACATGTTTTTGCCCGAGGGGCTACTTATGATTTTACTACATTTATTTGCATACCAAATCTTTGTTTTAAAGCTGTTAAAAATGTGCATTGTTTTAAGGAATTTTATGAAGTTGATTTCTAAGGCATGATGATTTCGTATATCTATGTATACTATTGGAAAGTAAGGCTGTGTATATTGTGACTTGATGACATTGATTTTTATGTGATTCCTTACTACTTAGACTTGATTTATTTCCATTACTACTGAGTTGGCGTACTCACATTACTCCCTGCACCTCTGTGTGCAGATTCAGGAGCAGATATCGAGCATTAGCTTTTATATATATCGCAGCGGAGTAGGATCGTGGGTATATAGAGGTAGCTGTTCAGCGTTCGCAGCATCTCTGCTTTCCCTTCGTGTTGTATTTAACTTTGATTCGGAATTTTGTATCATAATACTTTATTTTGGCTTATTTCACTAGATGCTCATGACATGTTGGCTCCGGGTTTTGGGGGATGGAAGTACTGTATATAAAATTTTTGCCTATTATATTAAGTAAATTTCTGTATATTTTTATGAAATGCTTAAAACTTAAATGAGGTTTTCAAAAGAAAATGTGAACACGCGGTAGTCGGCTAGCCTTGTACCACACGATAGGCGCCATCACGGTCGGTTAGGATTTGGGGTCGTGATAGTTTGGTATCAGAGCCCTAGGTTACATAGGACTCAACGGTCATGAGAAGGTTTATTAGAGTCTTGCGGATCGGTACGAAGACGTCTGTACTTATCTTCGAGAGGCTGCCGAACTTATAGGAAACATTCTCTCTTTCTTGAACTCTTTCGTGCTGATCTATTGATTCTTAAAATCTGAACTTACGTTGTTTCATTCTCTTACAAATGGTGAGGACACGCCATACCGATCAGGGTGACCAGTCACCAGCTAGACCAGCGAGAGTTCGAGGCCACGGTCTAGGCCGTGGTAGAGGTAGGGGCCAGCCCGCGCAGCTGCCAGGGCAGTACCTCAGGATCCCCCTGCCGATCATGATCAGGTTCCCGCCGATGGTGTCCCAGCGGGACAGGCTCAGGCACCAGCAGTGCCTATGATTATTACGGGTCTTCAGGAGGCCCTGTCTTGGATATTGTCAGTATGCACCGGTTTGGCACATGCCGTTTCAATGTCTTCTTCTGCCACCACAGCTCATGTCGGGGGAGGCAATCAGACTCCAGCAGCCCGGGTACCTGAGCAGGCTGCACAGGGTATTCAGGCACCGAGAGCAGCCCCAGTTCAGCCAGCTGCCCCGGTTCAGGATTATGTGGTCCCTGATATGCCTGAGGACGAGCATCACAGGTTGGAGAGATTCAGTAGACTTCAGCCTCCGACTTTCAGCGATGTAGAGGGCGAGGATGCCCAGGGATTTCTAGATAGGTGCCAGAGGATACTGCGCACCGTGGGTATTCTGGAGACCACTGGGGTCTCGTTTGTGACATTTCAGTTTGCGGGTGATGCCTTTACTTGGTGGGAGTCTTTCGAGAGGCGTAGACCGGTTCGTTCAACACCTCTTACCTGGAAGCAGTTCTCCATGATCTTTTTGGAGAAGTATGGTCCTCAGTCCCACAGAGAGGAGCAACGTAGGCAGTTTGAGCAGCTGCGCCAGGGAGAGTTATCAGTCACTCAGTACGAGATGACATTTTCCGAGTTGGCTAGGCATGCTTCTGAGATTATCCCTACTGATAGGGAGAGGGTGAGGAGGTTCGTAGACGGTCTTTCTTATCAGCTTCGGTTGTTTATGACTCGGGAGAGAGTATCAGGTGCTTCATTCGAGTAGGTTATTGACATAGCTCGAGATATTGAGTCTGTTCGTCGCCAGGAGCGGGAGGAGAGGGAGGCTAAGAGGCCTCGTGGTTCGTGCAGTTCCAGTGGTGCTCCCTTCAGGGGATAATTTCAGCAGGGTAGGGGCCGTTCATTCAGGCCTCCTTAGTCAGGCCACCCAGCATATAGTGGCGCATATTCGGGGCAGGGTCCTCGTGGTTCTCTGTCAGGCTGTACTTCATTTGGTCCCCTCCCAGCTTAGAGTGCAACTCGAGCACCTCCAGTTCAGGTATCATCTATACAGGATTCTTCTAGTGGCCGTACAGGTGCTAGGGGTTTCTATCAGTCCCCGCCTCCAGCTCCAGGTAGTTGTTTTGAGTGTGGAGAGTTCGGGCACGGGTGGAGGCAGTGTCCCCGCGGTTCCGGTGGATATTCTCAGCAGAGGGGCCATCCCTTGACTTCAGCTCCAGTCACTTCACCACCCACCCAGGTAGCCAGGGGTGGTGGTCAGTCAGCTAGAGGCCACCCTAGAGGGGGAGGTCGAGCAGGGGGAGGTCAGGCTCGTATGTATGCATTTCCAGCCAGGCCGGAGGCTATGGCCTCAGATGCCGTGATTGCAGGTATTGTTTCAGTCTGTTGCCGTGATGCCTTGGCTTTATTTGACCCTGGTTCCACATATTCCTATGTTTCTTCATATTTTGCCGATTTTCTGGATGTGCCCTGTGAGTCTCTAGTCACCTCTGTTCAAGTGTCGACTCCGGTAGGCGATATTGTTGTTGTAGACCGTGTGTATCGGTCGTGCATTATATCTATTGGGGGTCTGGAGACCTGAGTGGACCTACTGTTACTCAGCATGGTCGATTTTGACGTGATTTTGGGCATGGATTGGTTATCTCCATGCCACGCTATTCTTGATTGTCACTTTAAGACTGTGACCTTAATTATGCCGGGGTGTCCGAGGGTTGAGTGAAGAGGTTCTTCCGAGTATATGCCTAGCAGGGTGATTTCTTACCTGAAGGCTCGGCGCATGGTTGAAAATGGGTGTTTATTTTATTTGGCCTTTGTGAGGGATGTCGGTGGTGAGACTCCCACTATTGACTCAGTTCCTGTGGTCCGTGATTTTTTGGATGTGTTTCCTATAGACCTACCAGGCATGCCACCTGACAGGGATATTGATTTTGGTATTGCCTGGTGCTAGGCACTCAGCCTATTTCTATTCCACCATATCGTATGGCGCCAACTGAGCTAAAGGAATTGAAGGAGCAACTTCAGAAACTCCTGGATAAGGGGTTCATTCAGCCTAGTGTGTCACCTTGGGGTGCACCGGTGTTGTTCGTTAAGAAGAAGGATGGGTCCATGCATATGTGTATTAACTATCGGCAGTTGAATAGGATTATGGTGGAGAACCGGTATCCCTTGCCCCGCATTAATGATTTATTTGACCAGCTTCAAGGAGCCAGAGTGTTTTCCAAGATTGATTTGAGATTTGGGTATCATCAATTGAGGATTCGGGATTCTGATATTCCAAAGACTGCTTTCAAGACTAGGTATGGTCATTATGAGTTCTTGGTTATGTCATTTGGGCTGACCAATGCCCCAACTGCGTTCATGCAATTGATGAACATCGTGTTTCAGCCTTATCTTGATTCCTTCGTCATTGTGTTCATTGATGACATCCTGGTCTATTCTCGTAGACAGGAAGAGCATGCTCAACATTTGAGAGTTGTGTTACAGAGATTGAGGGAGGAGAAGCTTTATGCAAAATTCTCCAAGTGTGAGTTTTGGCTGGGAGCAGTAGCTTTCTTGGGGCACGTGGGGTCTAGTGAGGGGATTCAGGTTGATCCGAAGAAGATAGAGGCGGTGCAGAGTTGACCCAGACCGTCCTCAGCTACAGAGATTAGGAGTTTCCTTGGTTTGGCGGGATATTACTGTCGCTTTGTGGAGGGATTCTCTTCGATAGCTTCGCCTTTGGACAGATTGACCCATAATAGTGCTCTATTTAGGTGGTCTGATGAGTGTGAGGAGAGCTTTCAGAAGCTCAAGTCAGCATTGACTACAACTCCAGTACTAGTTTTGCCTGCTGGTTAGGGTTCTTACACCGTTTATTGTGATGCTTCTAGAGTTGGCTTGGGAGCGGTATTGATGCAGGACGGTAGGGTGATTTCCTACGCGTCCAGACAGTTGAAGGTGCACGAGAAAATTATCTAGTGCACGATCTTGAGTTAGCTACCATTGTCCATGCCCTGAAGATTTGGCGGCATTATTTGTATGGAGCGCAGTGTGAGATTTTCACTGATCATCACAGTTTGCAGTATCTGCTGAGGCAGAAGGACTTGAATTTACGTCAGAGCAGATGGTTAGAGCTCCTCAAGTATTATGACCTCACTATCTTATATCATCTGGGGAAGGCTAATGTAGTGGCCGATGCCTTGAGTCGTAGAGCAGAGAGTTTGGGGAGTTTAGCATACCTTCCAGTAGCAGAGCGACCGTTGGCTCTTGTTGTTCAGGCCTTAGCAGGTCATTTGGTGAGATTGGATCTATCAGAGCCTCCATGGGTGTTGGCTTGTGTAGCCTCCAGGTCTTCTCTTTACGATCAGATTAGAGCACGGCAGTATGATGATCCACATTTGCTTGTTCTTCAGGACCGGGTCCGTCGCGGTGATGCCAGAGATGTGGTTATTGGTCATGATGGGGTCATGAGGATGCAGGGCCGGATTTGCGTACCCAATGTAGATGTGCTTCGAGATTTGATTCTAACAGAGGCTCATAGTTCGCGGTATTCCATCCATCCGAGTGCCGCGAAGATGTATCATGATTTGAGGCAGCATTATTGGTGGAGGAGAATGAAGAGGGATGTTGTGGAGTTTGTGGCTCGGTGTCTCAACTGTCAGCAGGTCAAGTATGAGCACCACAGACCTAGTGGATTGCTTTAGAGGTTTGATATTCCGGAGTGGAAGTGGGAGGGGATCACCATGGACTTCGTAGTTGGACTCCCACGGACTTCGAGGAGGTTTGATTCTATATGGGTTATTGTGGATCGGCTGACAAGTCCGCGCACTTTGTTCCTGTTGGTACTACGTATTCATCGGAGAGGTTAGCTGAGATTTATATCAGGGAGATTGTCCGGTTGCATAGGGTTCCAGTTTCTATCATTTCCAACAGACGCACTCAGTTCACATCTCAGTTTTGGAGAGCTGTGCAGAGAGAGTTGGGTACTCAGGTTGAGTTGAGCACAACGTTTCATCCTCAGAGCGACGGGCAGTCGGAGTGTACCATTCAGATTTTAGAGGACATGTTGCGTTCTTGTGTGATTGACTTTGGTGGTTCATGGGATCAGTTTCTGCCACTAGCGGAGTTTACATATAATAACATCTATCAGTCGAGTATTCAGATGTCTCCGTATGAGGCTTTGTATGGTAGGAGGTTTAGATCTCCGGTTGGTTGGTTTGAGCCGAGCGAGGCTAGGCTATTGGGCACAGACTTGGTTCAGGATGCTTTGAGTAAGACAAAGTTGATTCAGGAGCGGCTTCGCATGACGCAGTCTAGGCAGAAGAGTTATGCAGACCGGAAGGTCCGAGATGTGTCTTTCATGGTTGGGGATAAGGTGTTGCTGAAGGTGTCACCCATGAAGGGTGTTATGAGATTCGGGAAGAGAGGAAAGCTGAGTCCCATGTTCATTGGGCCATTTGAGGTACTTCAGAAGGTTGGGGAAGTGGCTTATAGGCTTGCTATGCCTCCCACTTTATCGAGTATTCATCCAGTATTCCATGTTTCGATACTCCGAAAGTATGTTGGTGACCCTTCCCATGTTTTGGACTTCAGCACGGTTCAACTCGAGGATGATATGCCATATGAGGTAGAGCCAGTGGCTATTTTGGGTCGACAGGTCAGGAAGCTGACGTCTAAGGATATAGCTTCAGTGAAGGTTTAGTGGAAAGGGCAGCCGCTGGAGGATTCCACCTGGGAGACCGAGAGGGAGATGCGGGATGGATACCCTCACTTATTTGAGACTCCAGGTATGTTTCTAGAGCCGTTTGAGGACGAACGTTTATTTAAGAGGGGGAGGATGTAACGACCCGGCCGATCGTTCCGTGAGATTTACCCCATTTCCCCTATTTCTGCACTTGTTATATATCGCTATCTTGTTTTTGATGTGTTGGATCAGTTGGTTTTGGTCCGGAGTGGTTATGGTGAGAGTTTAGGCATTTAGCCTTTTAAAGTAGCCTAATAGTTGAGAAAGTCAACTGAGAGTTGACTTATTGGTAAATGACCTCGGAATGCAGATTTTATGGCTCGGATAGATTCGTTAGGTGATTTGGGACTTAGGAGTGTGTTCAGAATATTTTTTTGATGTCCGGTGTAGAATTAGGCTTGAATTGGCGAAAGTCAGTTTTTGGCGATTTCTGGCCAGCAGTGAAAATACGCTATCGGGGTTGGAATGGAATTCCGACAGTTTGAGCAAGTTCATAATGTCATTTTGGATATGTCTGCAAAATTTCAGGTCAATCGGAGGTGTTTTGGTTGGTTTCGGCGTAGTTGGCGAAATTTAGAAGTTTCAAAGTTCTTAGGCTTGAATTTGATGTAAATTTGGTGTTTTCGTGTTGTTTTTGGTGTTTCGAGGTCTCAACTAAGTTGGAATAATGCTATGGGGTGTTTTGATATCTTTGGTTGTGGCCCCGAGGGGCTCGGGATTGATTTCAGATGGTTGACGTGAAGTTGGAGTGATTTTTAGAAATCTGCAGGTTGCTGGATTGCTGGTGTTGTCGCACTTGCGGAAGGGGAACTGCAGGTGCGGTTACGCAGGAGCGAAGAAAAAGGTCGCAGGTGCGAGTTTCGACTCTGTAGGGAATGGTCCGCAGGTGTGAGGATTTTGTCGCACCTGCGATGTCGCTGGTGCGGAAGGTGCATCGCACCTGCGAAGCCGCAGGTGCGGAAAGATGGTCGCAGGCGCGGGAATTTGCCCGTTAAGTGAGTTTTGCAGGTGCACACCTGGGACCGTAGGTGCGGGTGTGCATGTGCGGATATGACTGGGCAGAACAGTATAAAAAGGACCTCCTCCGCGAAATTTCTTATTTTTCATCAATTTGCATGCGGGAGGAGTCCATTGAAGGTGATTTTGAGAGAAAAATTCAAGGTTCTTCAGCAAAGGTAAGTTCTTTGGGTGTTAATCCCGTTCATATTCTATTTTGTTAGTATTAGGCTCGAGAATTTAAGGATTTGAGTAGGGACAAGTTGGAAAAAAATGGGAGGAAAGAATTGGGATTTCTTTTGAGGTTTTGGAATGGAAATTGTGATCCGATTTTAGTGTTCTTGGTATGTATAGAATCGTGGGAGGACGAGGTTTCTAGTGATGTAAAGATTATCGAATTCCGAGACATGGGACCAGGGCTCGGGTTTGGCCGAATTTCGAGATTTTTGATTAAATTGATAATGTTCGATTGGGTTGTGTTCCTTGAGTATATATTAATGATGTTGAACTGGTTTTGGCTAGATTCGGAGCAATCGGGAGCCAATTTGAGGGGTAAAGGCATAGCGCACTCGTGTCGCGGCGGTAAGTAGTGGTCTTAAATCTTGTCCTGAGGGTATGGAACCCCGTGCTGCACTATTTTCTCACTAAATTTGGAATGGCGCACATGTCGGATGACGAATATGTGGCGCGTACTGATTTTTGGATTGAACTAGGTCCTCTCCGCGGCAACTAATGAGTTGCATATTTACTTAAAATCTTATGTTAAATTATGCTCTAGAGATTTGTGAAATATTTGGGCTATAAGCCGTGTTTGGGGCCTCGTGCCGATCTGTTTAAACCTTTTGAGAGCATTTTACCGATGTTTTTCTCACTACCTGTTGATGATTTTACTCAGCATCATTGTGCATACTGTTTTATTTGAAACTCAGCCTGATTTTTACACTACATGAGCATTAAAATGATGTTTTCGGGTCGAGTACCCCGTTCTATTACTTCGCCCGAGGGAATTTTTGAGTGGTACCACCGAGTGTGGCCGAGGGCCAAGAGGATGGTGAGCTGCTGAGTGATATTAGCGCTTGGGCTGAAGGAGCCCCTCCGGAGTCTATACACACCCCAGTGAGCGCACTGAGTGCGAGTGACGAGTGACGAGTGACTGGGAGGCATGATTGACTGTGAGGTGCTAAGTGATTGTGAGGTGAGGGGCTGATTATGAAACGTGTTTATGCCCGAGAGGCTACTTATGATTTTACTACATTTATTTGCATACCAAATCTTTGTTTTAAAGCTGTTAAAAATGTGCATTGTTTTAAGGACTTTTATGAAGTTGATTTCTAATGCATGATGATTTCGTATATCTATGTATACTAATGGAAAGTAAGGCTGTGTATATTGTGACTTGATGACATTAATTTTTATGTGATTCCTTACTACTTAGACTTGATTTATTTCCATTACTACTGAGTTGGCGTACTCACATTACTCCCTCCACCTCTGTGTGCAGATTCAGGAGCAGATATCGAGCATTAGCTTTTATATAGATCGCAGCGGAGCCGGATCGTGGGGATATAGAGGTAGTTGTTCAGCGTTCGTAGCATCTCTAGTTTCCCTTCCTGTTGTATCTAGCTTTGATTCGGAGTTTTGTATCATAATACTTTATTTTGGCTTATTTCACTAGATGCTCATGAGATGTTGGCTCCGAGTTTTGGGGGATGGCAGTACTGTATATAAAAATTTGGCCTACTATATTAAGGAAATTTCTGTATATTGTTATGAAATGCTTGAAACTTAAATGATATTTTCAAAAGAAAATGTGAACACGCGGTAGTCGGCTAGCCTAGTACCACGATAGACGCCATCACGACCGATTAGGATTTGGGGTCGTGACATCAAGGCAACATCAATATTTAATATAACCTTCCATTTTCTCATGCTAGTTTCAAGGATAATAATCGGCTAGAAATTCATGAAGGGATACAAATAAGGCATATGAGCATGCTTGTGAGTCCTAAAGGCTACCCGACATAGCATAGTAGTAGCTACACACGGACTCTCATCACTGCGTGCATGCGTATCCCCCACAAATAAGGACAATTCAATCATTTATAATCACCTATGAGGACAATTCCCTCTTACAAGGTTAGAAAGGAGACTCACCTCGCGTAGAACCTACTTCCCAGGTCAAGAACGCGCCCGAACCTCCAAAATCTACACCCGAAGACTCGAAACTAGTCAATATTATATAAATACGTCAATATATGCTCCAAAGTATGAAATTCTCTTACTAGCTTAGCCTATTCATCGTTCTTGAAGATATCCAAACAAATATACCCCCGGGCCCACATGTTCGGATTCCGAAATTCTTTTGAATAAATTACTCTCCCATAGCCTAAGGATCATTAATATATGATTCTTACTTGATTTCATGGCCAATTCAAAGAAAAATTCTCAAGTTATCACAAGTTCTAGGTTATTTATGTAGTTAATTAAGCTAGAAATCCATGCATGAAGCTAATTTTTGAGTAGAGTTCACTTACCTTAGAAGACCAGGTCGTTGGCCCTTAACAATGGAGGAAGATCACCCAAGGAAGAAGAAAGAAATGAGAAAAATGGGTTTAAAACCCGTATATAAAACACACTGCCTGAGCAGTGATTCCGCACTTGCGGCTCGGGGACCACACCTGCGCTCTCGTACCTGCGGAAATGGGATTGGGAGCTTGGGCCCGTACCTGCAGATTGGAGACCGCTCTTGCAGAATATTTTCCGCACCTGCGATAACTGACCAGGCCACTGGGTGATCGCACCTGCGATGCTGGGGACCGCAGGAGCGGTCCCGCACCTGCGACTGGGCAACCGCACCTGCGGTCACACCAGAACAGGTGCACCAGCAGCCATGTTTTGCTGGTTTTTAGCCCCGTTAGGTGCTCGGAAGGCACCTGGGCCCACCCGAGCCCTAGTCCAAATATACCAACGAGTCCCAAATCATAATACGGACTCGCTCGAGCCTTCGGAACACCCAAAACAATGCTAAAACTCGAAATCACACCCCCAGACCCCAAGAACCAAACTTAGGAACTTTAAGTTTTCTAGACTTCGCTAACAACGTGCTGAACTGACCTATACAACTCCGAATGACACCAAATTTTACAGGCAAGTCATAATTAACATAACAGAACTAGTCCCGGTCTCGGAATTCCGTTCGGACCTCGATAACACAAAAACACGCCCCAAACCAAAATATGAACTTAAGGAACTTCTTATTTCAATATTGGGCGCCGAAATTCCCTCGAATCATCAGAAACCCAATCTAAACATACGCCCAAGTGCGAAATCATCATACAAAGCTACCGTAACCGACGAAACTCGATTTTGGGGTTGTTTACCTAAAGTATTGACCGAAGTCAAACTTGGCCTTAAAGGCCAACCTTAAGGAACCAATTGTTCCTATTGCACTCTAAACACCTCCGAATCCCGGACCACCAGCCCCCGCAAGTCATAAATCACAAAAAGTCTCTATGGGAAGTTTCACTTAGAGGAACGGGGTCTGATAGCGCAAAACGACCGGTCGGGTCGTTACACTTAATTAATCAAGTAATAGAAAATAAATAAAACAATTAAAAACTATAATATTGAGACTTAAGAGTTGGAACGAGTTTACCAAATTGACGAACAACTTGTTGAAAATTGATTATCGTTGAATACATGAAACTTCAATTCACCAACTTCATAATTGTTTCACAAATTGTAACAACCTCAATATTTTTGAACTGTTTTTTGGAGTAAATTAAGTAATAGTAGCAAGTATAGAAGAAAATTAGAGAGATATTGTGATAAATTGATATTGATTTTGTAAGAAAAATGAAAGAATGAGGGAATATTTATAGTTAAAAATAGGGAAAAAGTGTAATTATAAAAAGTTTGGGGTTAAAACAAAATTGGAGGGGAGGCGGTTAAATGACTATTTTCTAAATAACCAACGGCTATTATTTTAAGCCTAACGACTATTTTCTTAAATAGCCAAATGATTTTTAAAAAAAATAAAATTGTCGTTGGGACCGTTTGGCCCGCTAAGGGACCGGTCCGGTCCCAGTCCCTTGGCGGGCCAATCGGTCCCGGTCCTAACTGTTCAAATGCAAGAACCGGCACTCAAGACCGGCCCAAGCCCACATCTACCAGTCCTAACCCGTTTAGCCCATTTGGCCCGCGGTCCTGGTCGGTACCAGTCATGGACCGACCCACATGCCACCCTTAGATAAGAATATGCAAAGAGTGAAATGGAAGGTAAATATAATTTATTTTTAAAAGTAGAGGGATGAATATGACCCTTATCTGTTTATCTAATCTGATCAACAGTTTAGACTAATCCACAATGTTAGTTCACAACAAAAGTCTGATATTCATTTTAATATTCGTGTTTGTCTAAGAAGTATTGGGTCGAGGTGATCAGACAAGACATGGCGCGTCTTCAGATTTCCGAGTACATGACTCTTGATAAGAAGATGTGGAGGTCGAGCATTAGGGTTGTAGGTTAACGGATAGTCGAGCGGTTTTCCTCTTTGTTCCGGTTTCCCTCTTTGTACTGACGAGTATGATAATATTTTGTCTAGCTCTGCTAGCAATTTATGTTGTGTTTCATAGTTTTGCATAATATTTGTGTTACTATTTTTCAATTTATTTGTTGTCTCTCACGTTGTTGATATTATTTTTCGGGTTTTGTTGTCATAGATCTATTGTCTCTGAGCTGAGGGTCTCCCGAAAATAGCCTTTCTACCCCTCTGGGGTAGGGGTAAGATCTTGTACACTCTACCCTCCCCAGATCCCATTGATAAAATTTTACTGGGTTGTTGTTGTTGTTGTTGTACTTGTCGGTCAAAATTTATTTGGTACGATTAATATTTAAAGAGTTCAACAATTGCTTTTATCAGTTACATCTTTTTCAAGTGATTTAAAGTCTACTTTATGTAATATCTTAATAATATCAATTTTATCCCGCAATAACTAATATATCAGTCTCCAAATTTACAAAACAATTACGTGAAATATTCTCATACTTTAAATCTCCTTTTTTTTGTCAGGGAAAGAGTATTAAGGCATTGTTGTGTTAATCATTGTACTCTATTTGGTAATCTTTCTTTCTTAAGAGTAAGGGTGTGTTTCAAGAAAAAACACATTGAAATTAGCTTAGCTTTTGTATCGGTCAAAATTTTGATTCTGATAAGAGCACACTTGTAAAGTTGACTACAAAGATTATACAAACCTTGTCTTTTCCACTGATTCCTTTGCTGTAAATATACTTTTTCGCTCACAAGATCCAAGGGTCTCATGTTCTTTCCCATTTCCTATTATCTCACATTGTTGTCAGGAAGAAGATTCATCCAAGTCACTTAACAATTGGGTGATAAATTCCTTTTTATTCCAATTTTGCTATTGTATGCATTTACTCTATACACCTTTGAATGCATTCATTGATAATCATTGGACATGTTTTGCGGACATCTAATATTGTTGGACATAGTTTAGTCTTGTTTACACATCGAATCTCCAGATCTAGTAGTCATTAACTTTAACTAGGATTCACCCTCTATTTTACTTAGTAATTCATTTTAAGAAAAAGGTTAACACTTTTTTGGTAAAACAATTTGGCGCCATCTGTGGGGAGCCTTCTAGTTAAAATTTTTAGTTTCTTCTAGATCTAAAAGAGAAAAACACAATCATCTTTTTCTCGTCTGCACGAAGTAACAATGGAAAGAAAAGGAGAATAAAGTCTAAAAGCCATAGTGGATGTCACTGACAACCTCGTGAACTTCATCAACGAAGTTGATGGAGAAGGCGAGGAGAATGTAACGCCAAGCATTACGCTAGTGCGAAGCGGCACACCTCCCCCTCATGAGAGTGTAACTGTCATGAACGAAAGGGGGGCTTCCACGTCCACGACTGAAGAAGCACCACTAGCAGTGAAAAAACTATTGGAAGCATGGTTGACGATTACTTTAAGAAACATACTCGACAAACCCACGCAAGGAGCGAGTCAGAGCACTGTACGAGTGGACGCCAGAACATCCGTCAACGAGCAACCCACTCCCCACCTAACAAGTAATACTAACACTACTGTTAATGCGGGCAATGACATCCTAAAGAAGATGGAAAATGAGAACAAAGCGCTCCGCGACCAGATGAAGGAGCATCAAGAAAGGGTGGACAAGATATCGAGCGCCCCAAAGCTCCCGCCAAAATGAGACGTCAGTCGCCTCATAGAACAACCGTACAGCGAAGAGGTAGCCTCACATGCCATATCCAAGACCTTCAAAATGCCACTATATTTTAGAATACATGACGGCACAACAAATCTCGAAGATCATATCATTCACTACGTCACACGGTGAAAGGCAATGACCTATCAAAGGAACATGTACCGTCAATGTTGCTAAATAAGTTCAGTGAAACCCTAACGGGGNGGGGGGGGGGGGGGGGGGGGGGGTTAACATGGTACTCAGAGTTACCAGCACGGTCAATAACGACGGTTGAGGAAATGGCCGAAAAGTTTGTCACCACACACGCTGGGGCTAAGAAGGCAGAGGCTAGGGTGAATGATATATTCGCCGTCAGACAATCGCCCGGTGAGGGACTCAGGGGCTTCCTCGCCCGATTCAACAGAGTTAGAATGAGCTTTCCAAACGTATCAGAAGGGATGGAAGTGGAAGCCTTCCAAAATGGATTGAATAGGAATGGGTCGAGGGCGACCAGAAAATTACCGAAGAGACTCACGAAATACCCTCCCACCACTTGGGAAGAAATCCAAAATTCCTACTGTGCCGAAGTTAGAGAAGACGTGGATGAACTCAACGGCCCAACTCAACGGCTAATATCAGTCCAAACGGACTCGAGGAAAGACCGTTGCAACAACAACCGAAGAGATCATTCAGGTCCACGTCTCAACCGAGATAGACACCAACCATACGTCAGAACGACCATCCCACCATCTACTCACCATATAAAAGGGAAATCCAGGCCGAATACCGGGACTCAACGAAGCGAAAGAGGTATGACTCTACTCCTATCTTCTCACAATTTTTGTGTTTCCCCTTAGAAATAGTGTACGCACTGGAGAAGCTCGGTCCGAAGGTGAAGTGGCCGCAAAAGATGAAGTCTGACTAAGTACCACAAAGTCGAACGCCCTTTGTGAATTCTACCAAGAGCGAGGTCACAATACCGAAGACTGCATAGCACTGTGTCAAGTGGTGACCATGCTCCATCAAGGGCACCTAAAGGAGCTGATGAGCAACCGAGGAAGAGCCAACTTCGGCCGCGGTCGAGAACACCAAAGCCCTCCAAAGTCACCCTCCCCTGCCCGCACCATCCAAATGATCATCGACAGAGGTGAAGAAGCAGCAATCAACCACGTAAAGTTCACCAACACACATAAACTGAAGCGATCGATCACCCATGAACGGTATGACAATCTCGAATGCAGTATCATCTTCGATAAGTCAGATACCCACAGTTTGACCTTTCCTCACTTTGATGCCCTTGTCATTACTTTATGTATTTCAGATACTGATGTAAAAAGAATAATGGTAGATGGCGGGAGCGGCGCGTGTATTATCTGCCCCCGAGTTCTCACACAAATGAGACTAGAGGACAAGATAATACCATGCTGCATTACACTAACATGTTTTAACAATGCAGTTGAATGAACCTCAGGAGAAATAATGCTACCCGTCCTGGCTGGGGGCGTCACTTTAGAGATAACGTTCCATGTCATGAACCAGGACACAGCCCACAACGCCATCATAGGGTGACCCTGGATACACGCCATGAGAGCTATCCCCTCCAGCTTATATTAAGTAATCAATTTCCCTACTCTGTGGTGGATATTCAACATCCGAAGCGAGCATCACACATCCCAAGAATGCTATCGCATCACCCATGACTATACATACACTCAACAGTTAAAGGGAACAAGCCCGAAAGCATAGCAATTACCAAAGTTGAGGCCCGAACCCGACAAACAGAAAGATTTCATCAAGGACCCCGATGTCGTGGAGGCCACGGGGTCAACGGTAGAAGGCCGCGACCCCGTCCAAATAGACAAAAATGACCACAACAAAAAGTCTTACATCGGCCATAAACTCTCTGAACCAGGTAAATATCATAAAATTTTAACTGACAATGCAAACCTATTCGCTTTCTCCCATGTAGATATGCCAGGTATCTCGAAATATATTTCCACGTACAAGTTGAACATAAATCCATTCTAGCCACCAGTACGACAAATAAGAAGAAAATTCAACGCCACAATCAACGAGGCCGTCCCTGATGAGGTGCAAAAACTACTTGACAACGACTCCAGCAGAGAGTCCAAGTATCCCTAATGGTTCACTATTGTGGTCATGGTAAAGAAGAAAAAGGGGAAATGGCGCATGTGCGTAGATTTCACAGACCTAAAAAAAGCATGCACAAAGGAATCTTTTTTGTTGCCGCACATTGACCAACTTATCGACGCAACAACATATCACGAGTTGTTAAGCTTCTTGGACGCCTATTCAAGATACAACCAAATACCCATGGAGGAGGAGGACCAGGAAAGACCACTTTCATAACTGATCAGGGGACGTATTGCTATAGAGTCATGCCATTTGGGTTGAAAAACGCAGGAGCGATCTATCAAAGGCTGGTCACCAAGATGTTTAAGACCAGCTCGGCAAAACAATGGAAGTATACATAGACGATTTTGTCAAATCCAAAAGGAAAGAAGATCATAGAGACCACCTGAGAGAGGCCTTCGATATACTAAGGTGTTACGACTTGAAGATAAACCCCGAAAAGTGTGCTTTCGGTGTAACCTCAGGAAAGTTCCTCGACTTCCTAGTGTCGTAAAGAGGCATCGAAGTCAACCCCTACCAGATCAAAGCATCAAAGGAATACCTGAAGTGCTGAACAACAAGAAACAAGTGCAAAAACTGACCGGTTGTATAGCCGCCCTATCGAGATTCATCTCACGATCCTCCGATAGATGCCACAAATTTTTCAACATGCTCAAGAAAGACAACGGGCTCCAGTGGAATATAGAATGCATCAAGGCCTTAAGGGAACTAAAGGCATATTTTTCCTCACCCCCACTACTCGCAAAAGTAGAACCCGGTGAACACCTGCTGATATACTTGGTCATATCAAAGGTCGCAGTAAGTGCAGTGCTGGTCCGCAAAAACAAAGGTACACAGTCTCTAATTTGTTATATTAGCAAAACCTTGGTCGATGCCGAAACGAGGTACCCCCACCTCGAAAAGTTGGCTCTGGCATTGGTCATAGCTTCACGAAAGCTTAGGCCCTATTTTCAATGTCACCCCATACCGGTGGTCACGACCTTCCCCCTACGAAGCATTCTACATAAGCCCAAATTGTCGGGGAGATTGGCCAAATGGGCCATAGAATTTAGCGAGCACGATATCACATATCAGTCTCGAACGTCGATAAAGTCGCAAGTACTAGCCGACTTTGTCGCTGACTTCAGCGCCAAGATTATGCGTGAAGTCGAGTAGGAATCTTCTCGTACCTCTCCCAACTTACCTGACCTATAAGTCCTGTACACCGACGGCGCTTCTAACGCATCGGGTTCTGGACTGGGACTCATACTCGAGGTCCCAACAGGCGAAGTCATCCGCCAGTCCATACAGTTCCCCGATATGACTAACAACGAGGCCGTAATTGCAGGACTAGCTCTCAAGTATGGAACACGACGAGTCGTCCTTCGATGCGACTTACAACTCGTCGTTAACCAAGTCACAGGGGCTTACAAAATCAATTAGCAGAGGCTACAAAAGTATCAAGGCACTCGATCAAATACCTCGAGCTCAAAACACCGAGGCAGATGGCCTCACTAAGCTAGCAGCAACAACCAAAACATCAGTGGAAAGGAGAACGTGGTCACCCTACTCCACTCGTCAATAGACCAACTTGAGGTACACTCTGTAAACTTAACTTGGGACTGGCACAACCGTATTATAACTTACTTGCAGGAGAGAATACTCCCATTAGACAAAAAAAAATCCAAAAAGCTTCGAATGCAGGCGGCCAGATATAGCATCATCAACAACGACCTATATAAAAGAACATTGGGCGCCCCCTGGTGAAATGCCTACGACCGAACCAAAAAAGGTGCGTCCTTGAGGAAGTACACGAAGGCCACTACGGTGCCCTTACCGGCAATCGAGCTCTCGTCAGATGCCTCATGCGAGCAGGCTATTATTGGCCCACCATGAAGAAAAAAGCCGCCGACTTTGTCAAAAAATGCGAGCAATGCCAAAAATACGCCCCTATGATATACCAAGCGGGCGAGCACCTCCATTCAGTCACATCGCCATGGCCATTCATCAAATGGGGAACGGACATCATTAGACAACTCCCAGCAGGACGAGGTAATGTATCTTTCCTTTTGGTTTTAACTGACTACTTTTCCAAATGGGTAGAAGAAGGTGCGTACGCCCAAATACGCGAACAAAAAGTTATCACATTAATATGGAGGAACATCATATGCCGCTTCGGCATCCCCAAAGAAATCAACTGTGATAACAGACGACAATTCACCGGGAGAAAGACCGCCGAATTCTTCGAAAAATGGCACATCAGCAGGTTACTCTCCACGACATATCACCCTGCAGACAACAGCCAAGACGAATGCTCCAACAAAACAATATTAAACATCATGAAGAAGAAACTCGAAGAAGCTAAAGGACTGTGGCCAAAACTACTACCAGAAGTGTTATGGGCATACCACACCATGCCAAAAATGAGCATAGGAGAAACACCATATTCATTGGTCTATGGGACTGATGCAGTGATACCAGTCGAGGTCGGGGAGCTAAGCTTAAGATACTCCAATGAGAGCGGACCGAGCAACGACGAAAATAGAATGCAAGACCTCGACGAAGCAAAAGAGTGGAGAGATATGGTTTAAATAAGAATGATAGCCCAAGAACAACAAGCAGAACTGTATTACAACAAAAAGGCCAAAGTCAGACCGCTCAAAGTCGGGGACTATGTATTCAAGGCCAAAACACAGGCAAGCAAAGACTCAAGAGAAGGCAAACTAAGAACCAACTGGGACGAACCATACAAAATCACAACAACAGCTAAAAAAGGATCATTCCAGCTAGAAACAATGGAGGGAAAGAAACTACCAAACAATTAGAACGTCCCCCACCTCAAATACTTCAACTTCTGAAAACAGACATCCTCCAAGTCGTACTCTTTTCCCTCACCGGGGTTTTATCCCTATTGGGTTTTACCGGGGAGGTTTTTAACGAGGCGAGGAAGGGGACATATCGAAGTTCAAGTATGCAATTCATCACTCTGCCTATCGACCGCTACTCCAGGCAGAACGATGAAGGGAGTAGGTAGACAGGAACTTCTCAAAATGTATGTATGGAACAAACAGACATGTAATATTCTCCAATGAATGAATAAACAAAGCAGTATGCAGCATTTTTGCACAACTCCAAAACATTCTACATTCTACACTTTATATTCGACCTCGTTCGAATTGCTTTATATTCGACCTCGCTCGAATTGCTTTACATTCGACCTCGCTCGAATTGCTTTACATTCGACCTCACTTGAATCACTTACATTCGACCTCACTTGAATTTCTTTATATTCAACCTCGCTCGAATATCCTTACACTCGAACTTGCTCGAATCCCCTTACACTCGACCTCGCTCGAATTGCCTTACATTCGACCTCACTCGAATTGCTTTACATTTGATCTCGCTCGAATTGCTTTACATTCGACTCGCTCGAATTTCTTTACATTCGACCTTGCTCGAATTGCTATACATTCGATCTCGCTCAAATTTCTTTACTCGAATTGATTTACATTCGACCTCGCTCGAATTGCTTTGCATTCGACCTCGCTTGAATTGCCTTACATTCGATCTCACTCGAATCAACCAAATCTCGACATCATTCGAGCCAACTCACATCCGACGTCTACGCTCGACCTCGCCAAAAGAAACATCACACAACAAACAAAAAAGAAGAGAACGAGAATCCAAAAACACATAGCAAAAGGTAACTGTTCCATTTCAACTATTGGATTACATTACTTTTTACAAAGGGCCCGAGGACGCCCCCACAAAAGTAGCAAAACAAGCAAAAATTAAGTACAAAGGCTTCAGGCCGCATCATCCCCATCAACATACTCTTCATCATACCAAGGATCAGAGGCAAGCCCATCCACAACGTCATCATCATCGTCCCCGCTGGGTGTACCAGGCTGATAACCACAAGTTTCACGAGCTGCCCGTGCCTTGACACGAACGCCTGCAAGATTTTCTTTGGAAACCTTCCCAGCAGCCCTCAAAGACTTGTACACATAAAGTTGGGCCTCATCATGAAGCCACATCTCGTATACATCCCGTGATACAGTTGGATTGGCAGAAGCTTGAGAAGTAGACAGTTGGGCCAATTGTTCCTTCTCGGACTTCAAAGCAACGACATGCTCATTCAGCCTAGATAACTCCCCCTCCAAATTCCCAAACTACTCCTCCAACCTCGCTACCATGAGTGCCGATGTCTCTACCTCACTGGCCCGCTCGGATCTACAAATATGTAGGGTACCCGTCAAAGCAGTCGTCTCCGCCACTACGGCCGTAATATTCTTATCAGCTAGATTAAGCTCTTCAACCGTAATGCTCAATTCCGCCATCAAGTCGGCGGCCCTGGCCTTGCTTTGCTTGAGCTCGACCTTCAAGGAAGCCACTTGTGCCTGGAGATCTGCATTCTCGGTCATTACCCCTTTACCCAATTCAAATTCGTCTTCCTTAGACCTCAACGCCTCCTCCAACTTGCTGCATCGGCCAATGGCTTTCATGATTTCCTCATCTTTCTCCTTCAGTTCTTCGTCTTTTTTCCCGATCTCATCATGCAACTCTCGGAATTGGCCATCCTGAACGAAACTCCTAACCATCTTCCGATACTTGGTGCAGTACTCTCTATACTTAGACTCCATCCTCCTATAGATAGTAACCCTCCCCTCTTCTCCCAGGTCGCGCTCGATTTCCAGGATGAGAGTGTGACGTGCAAAAGAAGGCAAGTCAGCCAAAGTAAAGTGACACCTACGAAATATATAAAAGCTCGGGAGAAAAGAGTTGAAAACTCACCCGCAAAGGCATGCACGATATGCCTAAAAACAAGTCGGTATCATTCAGCATCCGCAACATCCTGTTTTCTGCCTCTACGCACAATGGAGCAAAGGACGACACCACCCGTTCTTAGTCGACCAGAAGTTTGTAATCCATGGGAATGACTATATGCTGATTAGTCCTCTCCTTCCTTATCTCCACACAAGTAGTCCTCTCCGTGAAAGTCCGTACTTCCTTAGGTTCGATGTCAGAGCCAGAATCGACGTCCCCTGCAGGGACATCACTACCTCTCACGACCGCCGATGAGGAACCACCTTCAACGGCCCGTGTGCGCTCTTCGCCCACTACGAATCCTCTCGATCCTAGAGGGCCTCTTCTCTATAGCCGCACTCATCGCAGGAGCCGCCTCCACAACTGGCGAAGACCCCGACCTTATCTCTAAAGCCATGACTCTCTCTGGTTCTTCATCAGCAACGGCCTTCACTATCTCCACTCTCCATCTTTTCCTCGGCGAAGGTTCCTCTCCACGAGGTGCGTCATCAACAAGACGTAAGAAGAGACCTCGTTTGGGATGACAGTGTCTTGAGAGGCGGAGTCCCTCACTTGTGGAGCCTGAGCCAGACTTCGTACAGACTCAACTAGAGCGAACTCCATCGGGGCCGGGGCCGCCGCCTAATGAAAGGCAAGCACGGGAGCCTTCATCTTCTTGGAAACTCGCCGACCTAGCACCAAAGGAAAGTCAAGTCAAAGAATGATAAAGAGCGAAGCTAAGTCAAAAAGTGGGAACACTTACGAGATGAAGTCCTGGGCACAAAGCGCCTGTGAAGGACGCCCAATCGCGGATCCCCACGGTGTGGGATAACATGCGAGTCACCTAATCCTCAATATCCAAGACGAGGGAAGGAGAGCGCCTTACAACTGAAACAAAGAAACCATGAGTAGGTCAAAGAGCGAAAGGAAAAGAGGAAATAAAGAGAAAATAATAAATGGTACGACAGGATACTTACGGTTGTAATTCCACTTCTCAGGGAACCGGTCGGGTCTGCCACTAGGTGATCGGTTCTGACGAAGAAGTATTTACACCGGAATAGGCGATTTCCTTTTTCATCCATCCCATCCGCCAACCCCTTCATTCCGCGATGCTGTAAGTGTATTAGAGTGCCTCTGAAAAAGCTAGGCGAGAACATGTGCAACAGGTGGTGGAGGTCGACCTCACAGCCGGCCAATTCCGCATACTTAGCAAGCATCAGGAAAACTTTGTATAAGGGGAGAGCTGTGATAGGAAAATACCGTAAAAGCAGCAAAATTCCTCCGCTAGCGGGGAAGAGGAAGAAAATAGCCTATCAGGAAGAGATATACATAAAAGGCACAAAACCCTGGCCGATGAACCTGTACTATATCGCCCCCGGCCGGAACAATTTCGGCGTGAGGAGGGATGAGATATTTAGATCACAGGCCGGCTATTTCATCTGGTCCCGTCTCAGAAAGCTTAGAAGCAGGAGGGAGAGCAGGTTCTTTGGGAAAGTCATTCCTGACCGTAGGATTCTTAGCACTTCCTCTACGGTGGGGAAGCTGTCTTCCTCCTCAACCATAGTCTCCTCACGAATGGGAAGAATGGTCGCCGATAGAGGAGTGGCATCGGAAAATTCATCGTGAGTTTAAGGGGAAGTTGACATACCGACACAGAAAGGGGCGTACAACGAAGTAGGAGAAATAAGAAATCAACTGGGAACGAAATTGGAATCTAAAAGAGAAGAAACTGCAAAGAAATTGAGAAGAAGATCAAAGGATGAGCATATGCTTACAAAGAGGGAAGTGGTGAAAGTTTCAAATGAGAAACCCTTCCCCTCTATTTATAAGTTTGGGTGGCGTTAGAATCGAGGCAAAAAGCCTTCAATGGCACCAAAATCGAAGCGGCAGCAGTACAAAATTTGCATCGGGAAGACGCGTAATGATGACACGCGTGGCCATGACGTCATCTTATGCCACCTACACCAATCACAACCCCACTGACAACCGCCAACCCGACCTCGGCCGATCCGATCCAACCGTCACGACCAGATTTATCTCAAAACAATCACAGACAGAGTCTGCTCATCGATGTCGTTCAAGATAACGACCTCAATAAGCGGAAGGACTAACTGTATCGGTCAAAATTTGGATTGGATTTAATAGTCGTATTGGGCGTGGTCGAAGTTTAAGTCGACCATAGCTTAGTGGCGAGGAGTCATCCTTAGGAGAGTTAATGTCGAAGGCGAGTAGAGAGCATATGAAAATAACGGTAATGTAAGTTTAGGGCAAGGCAGAGGAATATTCCCTTTAAATATTCCTTTGGTTGTATTTTTTTAGGGTTTCCCAAGAATATCCCTTATAAAGAGGAAGAGATAAAGAACAAAAGGGGATCTTGAATTTTCTGATAAGAGCACACTTGTAAAGTTCACTACAAAGAATATACAAAGCTTGTCTTTTCCACTGATTCCTTTGCTGTAAATATACTTTTTCGCTCACAAGATCCAAGGGTCTCATGTTCTTTCCCATTTTCTATTATCCCACGTTGTTGTCAGGAAGAAGATTCATCCAAGTCACTTAACAATTGGGTGATAAATTCCTCCTTATTATATTTATTGCCATTGTATGCATTTACTCTTTACACCTTTTAATGCATTCATTGACAATCATTGGACACATTTGCTTACATTTAATATTGTTGGGCACAGTTTAATCTTTTTTACACATCGAATCTCTAAATCTAGTAGTCATTAACTTTAACTAGGATTCACCCTCTATTTCACTTAGTAATTCGTTTTAAGAAAAAAGTTGACACTTTTTTGGTAAAACAGCTTTTTCAAAGGTACATGTAAGCTTTCGATCGCAAAATTTTTATTTTCCCCTAAACTTATCCGTCACTACATTGTGTTCTCCTTTTTTTTTTCTCGCGACCGTTGTCGAACACTATTTTCAGTCATGCCTTAACTATTGTTGTATGCTACTAATCTGTATGCAGAGGTGGAGCTAGAGAAGTAGATACGGATTCAGACGAATATATTAGTTTTTGCTTAGATTCTGTATTTAAATATTTAACTGCGAACTTAGTAACTAAAGTAAGCGATGAGTTTGATGGAAAGTTCAGAACCCATAAAACTTTAAATATTGGCTCCGCCCCTATCTGTATGTTGAATAAATAATAAGCATTGACATAAGCAACGACTAGTTTGGCAACAATGCCATCTCCATGTAGCCCAAAGTGAGGAAATTAATTAAATAACCAAAATAATAGTAGTACAATATAAAGAAGATTGACGATTTCACATTTATAATGAGTTAACAGATATAACAGCTAGCTAGGCATCTTTCATACGGATTCTAATGGAGGGTACTAGTTTGTGTAGTTGTAATTTCCTGTTTTAATGTTTGCTTTACCTTCTTGTGTTGCTTCATCTCACCATAAAAATATGAAATGAAGCCTCAAATAGAGAGGAAAAGTGCCACTCCTTTTTGTGGTTGAAACTTTTCATGGAAAATAATAACAGCTAAGACTTCTGTAACTGGAAGCAAAACAGCAATAATGATACCGGATAACAAAGAGGAAGAATAAGAAAGGACTCCAATTGCTCCCACAAAGAAGAATTGCCAAATAATGGCACTCCATACTAGCACATTATAGTATTTTCCTTCTCCAAGTCCAAATTGTCTTGCCTCTCTTGAAATTGCCTGTAAAAATTATTTATATAGTATCAGTTTATCAAAAAAGACAATTATGTGTATAAAGTATATCGCATTCATGCAAGATTCAGAGAAAGGCTGCCGCCAAAGTGGTATGATGTAGGGAGCCTAGCTTGATGCAAGCATCAATGGCTGATTCCACGGCTCGAATCGTTGATCTATAAAGGAGACAACTTTACCGTTGCTCTAAGGCTCCGCTTCATTTATACTATCAGTGTATATAATTATTAAATCTAAAATTATGTGATGTAAGAAATTTAAGTCGATCTGTACATGGAAATCATCCATGTGTAGAGTAAGTATTTTTCACCTAACTGGATTTACTGATGACAACTATGAACAACCACATGATAGAAGCATGGAACACTGAACTGGAAAGGTTCGAATGCCTATGAATTATCACTGCTGCATTTAAACCTGCCACACGGTACTCCTATCTACTACTAATTAAGTTACTCCTATATACTTTCACAATAAACATTTTTTAGAATATATTAAAGTTGTATAAAAACCAACTACAGGTAATTGTCCAAATATAATAAATCGTGAGTTATAAGTAACTTGAAAAATAACATAATTGACCTATTAAACTATATTGATTAAATTATATTGACAAAGTTAAAAATCTTTATACTATCCGTATACATAATAAACTTAGTTTCCTGCTAATAAAAGAATAACAAGAAAGATGCTACGAGAGAGTTAGGTTATAGATATACCTTGAAGTCGTTGTTTATGATCATCCCAACAGTTGCAAAAGCAGAAGCAAAACAACAAATCACCATTTGAACTTCCAACACCAACGCATAAGTAATAGTTTTCGTTGCTTTAATGTACGTTAACTCCACCATTGGCATAACAAATCCATACAAAACAGCAGCTAAAAGCGACAAAACAAACCCTAATATATACTCTTTACTCGACTCTCCCTTTGGCCTATCACTTCCAGCATGTAGTGCCAAAACCACTGCTCCAACAGTCAATAAAACTATAGCATTAATAGAATATGCCGTGAACTTTTGCTTTACGAGGAAAAAAGCAAAAACAGCTGTGAAAGCAAGTTGAGTTGCAAGAATTAGAGTAGAAGTTGAGACAGGTAATTTCGAGTTTCCATAAGCATATAAATAATTGTCAACACCGGTTAGGATACCAAATACAGAACTTGCTAAAAATATCCGAGGTGTTATGAGGAAAAGTTTTTTCTTGTCATTTTTTCGACGTTGGAAATAGGCAATGGCAAGAGGGATCAAGATAAGTGGCCAACCAACAGTTTGTAGCCAACTCGAAAACCAAATTCTATTGCCACCGTGAAGGAAATAGAGGCGCATAATCAATGGACCACAACAATTACCAATTGCTAGCAAGATACAGTTTATGACGAGAAGAATTTTTCTAATTCTTTCATTAACATGAGTTGCCATTTTCGTTAATTTTTTTCTCTCTAATAGCTCATGCCGGGTGAGAAAAGATGTCAAGTTAAATAAATTAAGAAGGACTGATTTATATAAAACTCAAAAGTATTGGAATCTTCACCTGCAGTAAAACAGAAGCAAACTTAGAAGGGGGAAGGAACCCAAGTATTATTCCAAAATTTTGATGAAACCCTACACGGTGTCATTTCATAAAATGAATGAATCTCTATTGTATATAAGTGAGAAAGGCAGGAACGAACACAATTAAAAAAGTGTTCGTGTGTTTCATGTGGACAGAATGTAACTTAAAGCAAAAGCACTAAAACTTGAACATGAAAGAACATATATAAAGCCATGGAAATCCTTTTGAAACTATATAAATTACTAGTTTCTTTCATTTCACAAATCGCATGCAACAAAAGGTTTTCCAAGTCATATATATCCTAAAGGCAAAACACACACTACACACAGTTGTAAGATATATCTAACTTATCGAATCATCTTAAAACATTGTATGGGATTTCTGCATTAATTTTTCTATTTTATAGAATACTTCAAGAACCAACATAAGAAAGAAGGAAGAAACTTGTTTGGATTGTCATAATTCTTGAAGATCTTGTCAGCATCAACATTAAGTAGTAATTTGCCTTGTTTTAATTGTGGGATTACTTTTATCAGGTTCAATTGTGTGACTTTAGCCTTGGAGATTAATCTGTTTAAAATTCTTGTGTATTTGTAGAAAAGTACAACTAATCGGAAGTACAGGTTCAAGCTGTGGAAGTAGCCACGTTAATACTTACATTAGGGTAGACTGTCTATATTACACCCCTCGGGGTGCGACCCTTCTCCGGATCCCGTATGAACAAGGGATGCTTTGTGCACCAGCTGCCTTATAACTAAGTAGAAGTGCATTGAAGCTGAGAAGGAATATGGGTCACACTACTAGAAAAATGTTAATTTCTTACCGAAATTTGCGACTGAATATATAATGGTCGCTAATGCGACTAAATTTGAGAAAGCTAAGGCATGGACTTCTAAGTGCCGAGATCAGAAGACATTTCCTTACAAAAGTAGGATTTTGATCCAAACTGAGAAATATCAGAACTCATTGCCAGTACTACTCATTATGTTTTAAGAGTATGCAAATGCTAAAAGTCTGGAATTTGCATGTTTTAGGAGTATGCAAAGTTGTTCGGTAGCCGGCTTGACACATAGAGAAATTTGTAGTTCTATGATGTATAGGAACTAAGATTTTGTTGGTGATCTCTTGTGCATACTTAAGGTTTAGATTCAGTGACAATGACATTAAACACTATGCTTTTGCAGAACACTTTAAATCACATGTCTTCTCAAATACTTGATTCCGAAGAAAGATAAAACACCTCTACTTCATTTCCTCACTAGCTCCATAAATAAGCAAGAATCCCAGAGTACAAAACAAAAAAAGGACCCCATTTACTTCCGTTGTTCCTAACAACAGAAGTAAATATTACTTCTATTGTTCATTGCAATTTCCCTCTAGAGTCTAGACCATATCTAAATAACAACCAGAAACTATCTTATCACACAGACGTAAACAACTACTCCTCCCGTTCCATTTTATGTGAACCTATTTCCTTTTTGGTCCGTTTAAAAAAGAAGGGCCTATTTCTAAATTTGAAAACAATTTTGGTTAAACTTACAATTGTACCCTTAATGAAAAGCTTTTATAACCGCACAAATACTCTGGGCCCCTTTTTGATTTGTTTAGGACCACAAATTTTAAAAATCTTCATTTTTTCTTAAACTCCGTGCCTAATCAAACATTTTCACATATATTAGAACGGAGGGACTACTAATTTCTTCTTAGTCTTCTTCTTCTTTTTGTTAGTATTACGTAATTAATGCTTAACATTTTAATTTCAGGAAGCCTATCAATAACGTTTTGAGGAATAACGGCAAAGTCAACCCGATTTTGAGGATGGTAGCTCAACCAAGTGTCACTCAATGATGTAGCTTCAATATGGATGCAGGTGGTTGGTGGCACAAAGAAAGGTAGAACCTACGGGCTTGGATCACAACATTCGGTAGGTCGTTCTACGACATTGTTGTCTGGTGATGCGAGTTATTCGCAGGATCACGATATAATGACCCGGCCGGTCGTTTTGAGAGTATTAGCCCTCGTCCCCTATTTACTGCTTTCTCTGTATCTTTTCTGCTTATGTGACTTGCCAGGGGGTCTTTTTTGTGGTTTCAGAGTGATTTGGGACACTTAGTCCCTAAATTGGAAGTTTAAGTTCTAGGATTTTGACCGTAGTCGGAACTGTGTGAAGACGACTCCGGAATGGATTTTCGTCGATTACGTTAACTCCGTTGGGTAATTTTGGATTTAGGAGCGTGTCCAAATTATGTATTGGAGGTCTGTAGATGTATTAGGCTTGAAATAGTGAAAGTTAAAATTTTGGGAAGTTTGACTGGAAGTGGACTTTTCGATATCGGGGTCGGATTCTGATTCGGGAAGTTGGAGTAGGTCCGTAATGTCAAACGCAACTTGTGTGCAAAATTTGAGGTCAATCAAATGTGATTTGATAAGTTTCGACATCGGTTGTAGAAATTTAAAGTTTCAAAGTTCATTAAGTTTGATTTGGAGGGTGATTCGTGTTTTTAGCGTTGTTTGATGTGATTTTAGGGCTTAACTAAGTTAGTATAGTGTTTTAAGACTTTTTAGTATATTTGGTTCAGGTCCTAGGGGCCTCGGGTGAGTTTCGGATGCTTAATGGATCGAAATTAGACTTTTGTATATTGCTGAAGCTTTCAGGCTCCTGGTATTTTTGCACCTATGATGGGGAGATCGCAGGTGCGGGGTCGCGCGTGCGTGAGGTCAAGCGCAGTAGAGGATTTGGGATGAGTGGTCAGGGGTCATAGGTGCGAGGGAAGTGCCGCATCTGCGATGCCCGAAGATGTGCTTAAGGACCCGCATACGTGGAGAAGACCGCAGAAGCGGACACAAGTCCACAGGCGCTCACTCGGAGGTGCGGACCTTTTATCGTAAAAGGGGACCCAACCCTCTTAAGTTATTTCCGCACCTACAATGGAGATTTCTCAGGTGCGGCGTTGCAGGTGCGACTGGAAGCCCGCAGAAGTGAAATTGTTGGCAGAAAAGGGCTAAGTTCGAGGGGTTTATCCCATTTTTATTTTGGGACTTTGAGAGCTCGGATTTGGGCGATATTTGAAAGATTATCAGAGAAAGCTTTTGAATAATGATTCTTAAATCCTTTATGGTTATATTCCACTAATCTATAGTTGACTTCATCATCTAATTAAGGAATTTGGTTGAGAATTTAGGAAAAAAGGTTGAAAAGTTCTTCAACTAAGTTTTTGAGTTTTAATTCGGATTTTGATAATTTTGGTACAAATGAACTCGTGAGTGAATGGGTGTTTATATTTTGTGACTTTTACCCAATTCCGAGACGTGGGCTCGGGTCGACTTTTTAGGGCGATTTTCAAATTCTTGTTCAAGTCTTGATTTCATTTATTAGATTAGTCTATTATAGTTGTATTTATGATATGTAATTGTGTTTGGCTGGATTTGGGACATTCGGAGTCGGATAATCGAGGAAAAAACATTCTTATTGGCTGAGTTTGGTTCGAGATAAGTGGCTTGCCTAACCTTGTGTGTGGGAATTCCCCGTAAGATTTGGTATTGTTGTGTTATGTGAGTGCCGTGTACACGAGGTGACTAGTGCATACATGGGCTATTTGTTGTAAAAATTCGATTTTACTGAGTAGTAATCTTTTTTTATCTTCGTTGAGTTATACCAGCATGTGTAGTTATCCTGTTTAGTCTAACATCGTATATTTACGTGCTTTAACTGCTTATTTGAACTCTGTGTAGCATGCCTAGTTGATTTCCTGTTTTTCATTGATCTTTATCGATCTGAACTGTAGAATTCTTGCTCTTAACTGTTGTAGTTATCGGTTTGAGCTGTGTGGTTACTTTGAGACTATGGGGCGGTACTTCAGGAGTTCTCCCCGCACATTTACTTTTGAGACTACAAGGCGGTATCTTTGGAGTTCTCCTTGCATATTTACTTTTGAGACTACGAGGCGGTACTTCGGGAGTTCTCCCTGTACATTTACTTTTGATACTACATGGTGGTACTGATGTCGCCCAAACTCACATCACTAATTGGGATTGTGAGGCGGTCGATGCAATTATTAATACCCAACGCGAGTCACGATCGATTCCACAGAGATCTTTATGTTGGATTAGGTATATACCTAGTCTAAGTATATGATGTGTCCAAGATTGCACTTTCATATATTTGGTTATTTCTTTTCTACTTCTAATTTTTATGCTAATGCTTGTAATTGTAAAGCTAAGAGACAATATTTTTGGTATTGTTGATTTTCAGGTTATAGAAGAACTAGGGCTGTGACTTCCGCCTAGTTGGTTATCTAACGGATTGAGAGCTTTAGGGCATGTATAAAGTGTATTAAAAATAAATAGAATTTTAAGTAATTTGAAACAATTTCTAATTATGCGGTTGGTTAATTATCGGATAGAGGGATATTACCTAATTAATTAAATTATCAGATAAGACTAAAGAACCCCCCCCCCCCCCCCCCCCCCCAAACGTGGCAATAAGCCACTATTAAGGCACTTTATTTCTTAATCATTTCTTAACACAAAAGGATCCAAAACGTTAGCTTTTGCATTTCATATGTGAGCTTCTTTCTTTACCTTAACAACATCTTAATCATTTCAGATGTGAGCTTCTTTCTTCTCCTTAGCTACATAAATGCTTACAAACTCCAACAATCTGCCATTTTTACAATTTGAAACATTAGCTATAAATTGATAAGTTAAGGAGCACTACATAATGTTACCCATTTTTAAGGTTTTCAACAAAAACGTGGATTCTTGCAATTAAAGGAAATCCATCGATAATTGTTAGCAACGTAAAATTTTGTGATTCTAAATAAGTACGACGCAAACTTTTCCAAGAACATCATACGGATTTTTATTTACTCCAGGTATGTTAAAGCTATCCATTCTTTCTTTTTGGCATGATCTATACGACACGAACGAAACGAGCAAATGCACAAAATCCATAAATGACTCTATTCATATAAATACTAGAGATGCTTATGTTCTTGGTTTCCTTTGTGTCGTATTGTTCTATCATCTGTTCATGGGTCTCAAAAATACGTAAGTTGGTAAATTTTATTTCATGATATTAATCAGAGGTATAACGGTCTTATGTCGCACCGAGATATTTTATTAACGTATTTCATATGTATTTCACGCATTTATACATGCACATTGACCCATGACCAGATGACGTTATATACGCGTATATATATATATATATATACGCGTATATAACGTCATNTATATATATATATATATATATATATATATATATATATATATATACATATACATATATATATATAGGGATATGGGAAAGGTTATGACGTTATATATGCGCCACCCCCTGATCAGCTAGTACATGTTGATGATTTGCCCATAGTGGCCGAGATGATATGATGCCCTCAGAGGCTTAATGATGTTATGTACGTACAAACCTATGCATTACATGACATTTATATGTATATGCATGACATTATAAACATTTCATGATTTACAGAGCTATCCAGACTTACAGGTTGAGTTCTTTACTCCATGTTTCTTCCATGTCCTTTATATACTGATTTACATGCCTTACATACTCAGTACATTACTCATACTGGTGTCCTTTTGGTGAGGACGTTGCATTCATGCTTGCAGGTCAAGATAATCAGTTTGACGAGCCTTCATAGTAGACGAGATTGATTTCAGTGAAGGATCGGTAAGACTCTACCTCATTCAGAGTGCAGCCGAGTCTATGAGTCATCATTTTAGAAGTTTTCTACAGACTTATGGGTAGGCCGGTACCCGGTCCCATTTGATGTCAAATAATCTTAGAGGCTTTGTAGACAAAGGTTCACTTTATACAGTATGTCAGAGGCCTTGCCGGCCCATATGTATTCATGTTTTAAGAATGATAGTTTATTCATACAGTGTTGCCCACTTATGGTTATGCATTATGAGTTGTGGCCATGTTGGCCCATTATAGTTACAAAAGGAATGAATCCAGTTAACTCGAACTATGTCTGTTGTAGTTTTGGTCAAACAATCATGAGTTACAGAGTGGTTCACTTAGGCCAGCATGACACCGGGTGCCAGCCATGCCTCCCTAGGTTCGGGGCGTGATAAACTGGTATCATAGCGGGTCGTGTCCTAGGGAGTCTACAAATCCGTGCCTAGTAGAGTCTCACTTATGGGTGTGTTGCGCGCCACATTTATAATTGAGAGGCTATAGGGAATTTAGGAAATGTTACCCTTCTTTTGTTTCCAGATCGTTCCATAGAGCTAAGCCGTAAGAAGTCAGTATAAAGATTCCACCAAATTTGGTATGCACCAGAGGTGCTATAACAATAGATATTTAAGGCGTAGATGTAATTTCTACTTATGTGGAAGGTAAGAAACAGAAGATACGATGCGAGATTGAAAGATAAGTAAGATAACGGTGAAGAAGATACGAGATACTCAAGTACAAAATGTTGTGAATACTCCAAAGCTCAGATAGAGGTTGGGTTTTAGTTTAGTATACAGAGGAGACCCTAGCGAAAGTTTTGAAAATCTCAAAGAGTTAACATTCGGGGACGAATATTTCTAAAAGGGGGAAGGATGTTACATCCTGTACCTTAGCATTAGGATGTGTAACGACCCGGCCGGTCGTTCCGTGAGATTTACCCCCATTTCCCCTATTTCTGCATTTGTTATGAATCGCTATCTTATTTTTGATGTGTTGGGTCAGTTGGTTTGGGTCCGGATTGGTTTTAATGAGAGTTTAGGCATTTAGCCTTTTAAAGTAGCCTAATAGTTGAGAAAGTCAACTGAGAGTTGACTTATTGGTAAATGACCTTGAATGCGGGTTTTATGGCTCGGGTAGCTTCGTTAGGTGATTTGGGACTTAGGAGTGTGTTCGGAATATTTTTGTGATGTCCAGTGTAGAATTTGTCTTGAATTGGCGAAAGTTAGTTTTTGGCGATTTCCGGTCGGCAGTGGAAATTAGGCTATCGAGGTCGGAATGAAATTCCGAAAGTTGGAACAGGTTCGTAATGTGATTTTGGATATGTCTGCAAAATTCTAGATTAATCAGAGGTGTTTTGGTTGGTTTCGGCGTAGTTGGCGAATTTTTGAAGTTTCAAAGTTCTTAGGCTGGAACTTGATGTAAATTTGGTGTTTTCGTATTGTTTTTGGTGTTTCAAAGGCTCGACTAAGTTTGAATGACGTTATGGGTTATGTTGGTATGTTTGGTTGAGGTCTCGAGGGCCTCGGGTGTGTTTCGGATGATTAACGGATCGGTTTTGGAGTTTGGAACTTGGCAGATTTTCTGGTTTTTTTGTTGCAGAGATTTTGTTCTTCGCGTTCGCGGGTGGGAGGACGCGTTCGCGAAGAGTTGTTTGGGGGATCTGAGTTTTGTTCTTCGCGTTCGCGAAGAGAAGGATGCGAACGTTGAGGTCTGAGTGTTCTGGCCTATGCGTTCACGTTCATGTGCACGCGTTCGCGGAGGCCTGGGTAGGCAGTGCTTCGCGTTCGCGGGCTTGTGGTCACGTTCGCATAATGTAAAATTAGGCCTGTTGGGAATTTGTTCTATGCGAAGGCGGTCCAGTTGGCGCGTTCGCGAAGAAGGAATATTATAGCTGGGCAGAATGTTTAAAAAAGGCCTAAGGTGCGAATTTGGCTTATATTTTCTCCATTGTTGCATGCGAACTTGAGAGCTTTTGAGAGGGAATTGAAGGGGAATCAAGGGAAATCATCTGGAGGTAAGAATTTCAACTTCATAACATGTTTCTATGTCAATTCTTGAGTAATTAAACCACAAAATTTCTGGAAATTTAGTTAAGTTGGGGAAAAAGGGCCCATGAGAATTTATATTTTTTTTTGAGGTTTTGAAATGGAAATTGTGGTTCGATTTTGGTGTTCTTGGTATGTAGAAAAGTGTGAGAGGACGAGGGTTCTAATGATTCAAAAAAATTTTGATTCCGAGATGTGGGCCTGGGGCTCGGGTTTGGCCGAATTTTGAGATTTTTGTTTAATTTGATAATTTTCGATTGGGTCGAGATCCTTGAGTATATTTTGATGATGTTATCTGGTTTTGGCTATATTCGGAGCAATCGGGAGCCAATTTGAGGGGCAAGGGCATAGTGGACTAGTGTCGCGGCCCGGTAGAGGTAAGTAATGGTCTTAAATTTTGTCGTGAGGGTATGGAACCCCGGACTACATATTTTCTCAACTGAATTTGGAATGGCACACATGTAGGATGACGAATATGTGGCGTGTATTGATTTTTGGATTGTACTAGGTCCTCTTCGCGGCAACTAATAAGTTGCGTATTTACTCGAAAACTTGTGTTAAATTATGTTTAAGAGATTTGTGAAATATTTGGGCTATGAGACGTGTTTGGGGCCTCGTGCCGATCTGTTTAGAACCTTTGAGGGTGTTTTACTGTTGTTTTCCTCACTACCTGTTGATGGTTTTACTCAGCATCATTATGCACACTGTTTTATTTGAAACTCAGCCTAATTTACACAACATGAGCATTAAACTGCTCTTTTTGGGTCGAGTACCCCGTTCTATTACTTCGCTCGAGGGGCCTGTGAGGAAATGCTGAGGGATTGTGAGGAAATGCCCGAGGGGATATTTATGAAACATGTTTTGCCCGATGGGCTACTTATGATTTCACTACATTCATTGCATACCAAATCCTTGTTTTAAAGTTACTAAAAAAATGTGCATTGTTTTAAGGACTTTTATGAAGTTGATTTCGAAGGCATGATGATTTCGTATATTTATGTATACTATTGGAAAGTAAGGCTGTGTATATTGTGACTTATTGTGACATTGATTTTTATGTGATTCCATGCCACTTAGACTTGATTTATCTCCATTACTACTGAGTTGGCGTACTCACATTACTCCCTACACCTCTGTGTGTAGATTCAGGAGCAGAGATCGAGCGTTAGAGTATATATATATACCGCAGCGGAGCCGGATCGTGGGGACATAGAGGTAGCTGCTCAGCATTCGCAGCACCTCTGCTTTCCCTTCCTATCGTGTTTAGTTTTGATTCGGAGTTTTGTATCTTAATACTTTATTTTGACTTATTCCATTAGATGCTCATGACATGTTGGCTCCGGGTTTTGGGGATGGCTGTATTGTATATAAAAATTTGGTTTATTATGTTAAGTAAATCTCCGTATATTGTTATGAAATGCTTGAAACTTAAATGAGATTTTCAAAAGAAAAATGTGAACACGCGGTAGTCGGCTAGCCTAGTTCCACGATAGGCGCCATCACGGGCGGTTAGGATTTGGGGTCGTGACAGCTTCGTATCAAAGCTCTAGGTTTCATAGGACTCAACGGTCATGAGCAGATTTAGTAGAGTCTTGCGGATCGGTACGGAGACGTCTGTACTTATCTACGAGAGGCTGCCAAACTTTTAGGAAACATTCTATCTTTCTTAAACTCTTTCGTGTTGATCTATTGATTCTTGAAATCTGAACTTACATTGTTTCATTCTCTCACAGATGGTGAGGACACGCCATACCGATCAGGGTGACCAGTTACCGGCTAGACCAGCGAGAGGTCTAGGTCGCGGCCGAGTCCGTGGTAGAGGTAGGGGCCAACCCGTGCTGTAGCTGGGGCAGTAGCTTGGGATCCCCCTGCCGATCATGATCAGGTTCCCGCCGATGGTATCCCAGCGGGACAGGCTCAGGCACCAGCAGTGCCTATAGTTATTCTGGGTCTTCAGGAGGCCCTGTCTCAGATATTGTCAGTATGTACCAGTTTTGGCACAGACCGTTGCCATGTCTTCTTCTGCCACCACAGCTCAGGCCGGGGGAGGCAATCAGACACCAACTGCCCGGGTACCTGAGCAGGCTGCACAGGGTATTCAGGCACCGGGAGCAACCCCAGGTCAGCCAGATGCCCTGGTTCAGGATTATGTGGTCCCAGCTATGCCTGAGGACGAGCAGCGCAGGTTGGAGAGATTCAGCAAACTTCAGCCTCCTACTTTTATTGGTACAGAGGGCGAGGATGCCCAGGTATTTCTAGACAGGTGCCAGAGGATACTGTGCTCCTCGAGTATTTTGGAGACCATTGGGGTCTCGTTTGTTACCTTCCAGTTTGCGGGTGGTGCCTTTACTTGGTGGGAGTCTTTCGAGAGGCGTAGACCGGTAAGTTCAGCACCTCTTACCTGACAGCAATTCTCCGAGATCTTTTTGGAGAAGTATGTTCCTCAGTCCCACAAGAGGACCAGCGTAGGCAGTTTGAGCAGCTACGCCAGTGAGAGTTATCCATCACTCAGTACGAGATGAGATTTTCGGAGATGGCTAGGCATGCTTCTGAGATTATCCCTACTGATAGGGAGAGGGTTAGGAGGTTCGTTGATGGTCTTTCTTATCAGCTTCAGTTGTTCATGAATCGAGAGAGGGTATCGGGTGCTTCATTCGATCAGGTGTTGGACATACCTCAAGATATTGAGTCTGTTCGCCGCCAAGAGCGGGAGGAGAGGGAGGCGAAGAGGCCTCGTGGTTCGGGCAGTTACAGTAGTGCTTCCTTCAGGGGACAGTTTCAGTAGGGTAGGGGGCGTTCATTCAGGCCACCTCAGTCAGGCCGCCCATCTTATAGTGGTGCATCATCGGGGTAGGGTCCCCATGGTTTTCAGTCAGGTCGTACTTCTTTTGGTGCCCTCCCAGCTCATAGTGCAGCTCGAGCACCTCCAGTTCAGGGTTCATCTATACAGGAGTCTTCCAATGGTCGTGTAGGTGCTAGGGGTTTCTATCAGTCCCCACCTCCAGCTCCGGGTAGTTGCTTTGAGTGTGGAGAGTTTGGGAACGGGTGGAGGCAGTGTCCTCGCCGTTCCGGTGGATCTTCTCAGCAGAGGGGACAGCCCTCGACTTCAGCTCCAGTCCCTTCATCGCCCGCCCAGTGAGCCAGGGGTGGTGGTCAGTCAGCCAGAGGCCACCTTAGAGGGGGAGGTCGAGCAGGGGGAGGTCAGGCTCGTATGTATGCATTTCCAGCCAGGACGGATGCTATGGCCTCAGATGCCGTGATTGTAGGTATTGTTTCAGTCTGTTGCTGTGATGCCTTGGCTTTATTTGACCCTGGTTCCACATATTCCTATATTTCTTCATATTTTGCCGATTTTTTCTAGATATTCCCCGTGAGTCCCTAGTCATCTCTATTCATGTGTCGACTCCGGTGGGCGATACTGTTGTTGTGGACCATGTGTATCGGTCGTGCACTATATCTATTGGGGGTTTGGAGACCCAAGTGGACCTACTGTTACTCAGCATGGTCGATTTTGACGTGTTTTTGGGCATGGATTGGTTATCTCCTTGCCATGTTGTTCTTGATTGTCCCGCTAAGACCGTGACCTTAGCTATTCCAGGGTGTCCGAGGGTTGAGTGGAGAGGTTCTTCCGAGTATATGCCTAGCAGGGTGATTTCTTACCTAAAGGCTCAGCGCATGGTGGAGTAGGGGTGTTTATCTTATTTGGCCTTTATGCGGGATGTCAGGGTGAGACTCCCGCTATCGATTCAGTTCCTGTGGTCCGTGATTTTCCGGATGTGTTTCCTGCAGACCTGCCAGGCATGCCACCTGACAGGGATATTGATTTTGGTATTGACCTGGTGCCAGCCACTCAGCCTATTTCTATTCCACCATATCATATGGCACCAGCGGAGCTAAAGGAATTGAAGGAGGAGATTTAGGATCTCCTGGATAAAGGGTTTATTCGGCCTAGTGTGTCACCTTGGGGTGCGCCGGTGTTGTTCGTCAGGAAGAAGGATGGGTCCATGCGTATGTGTATTGACTATCGGCAATTGAATAGGGTTACGGTGAAGAACCGATATCCCTTGCCTCGTATTGATGATTTGTTCGAGCAGCTTCAGGGAGCCAGAGTGTTTTCCAAGATTGATTTGAGATCTGGGTACCATCAGTTAAGGATTTGAGATTCTGATATTCCGAAGACTGCTTTCAGGACCAGGTATGGTCATTATGAGTTCTTGGTTATGTCATTTGGGCTGACCAATGCCCCAACTGCGTTCATGCAATTGCTGAACCGCGTATTTCAGCCTTATCTTGATTCCTTCATCATTGTGTTCATCGATGACATCTTGGTTTATTCTCGTAGCCAGGAAGAGCATGCTCAGCATTTAAGAGTTGTGTTGCAGAGGTTGAAGGAGGAGAAGCTTTATGCAAAATTCTCCAAGTGTGAGTTTTAGCTGGGATCAGTTGCTTTCTTGGGGCACGCGGTGTCTAGTGAGGGGATTCAGGTTGATCCGAAGAAGATAGAGGCGGTGCAAAGTTGGCCCAGACCGTCCTCAGCTACAGAGATTAGGAGTTTCCTTGGTTTGGCGGGATATTACTGTCGCTTTGTGGAGGGATTCTCTTCGATTGCTTCACCTTTGACCATATTGACCCAGAAGGGTGCCCTGTTCAGATGGTCTGATGAGTGTGAGGAGAGCTTTCAGAAGCTCAAGTCAGCACTGACTACAGCTCTAGTATTAGTTTTACCTGCTGGTTTGGGTTCTTACACAGTTTATTGTGATGATTCTAGAGTTGGCTTGGGAGTGGTATTGATGCAGAATGGTAGGGTGATTTCCTACGCGTCCAGGCAGTTGAAGGTGCACGAGAATAACTATCCAGTGCACGATCTCGAGTTAGCTGCCATTGTCCATGCCTTGAAAATTTGGCGGCATTATTTGTATGGTGCAGTGTGAGATTTTCACTGATCATCGCAGTTTGCAGTATCTGTTGAGGCAGAAGAACTTGAATTTTCATCAGAGGAGATGGTTAGAGCTCCTCAAGGATTATGATCTCACTATCTTATATCATCCGGGAAAGGCCAATGCAGTGGTCGGTGCCTTGACTCGCAGAGCAGAGAGTTTGGGGAGTTTAGCTTACCTTCCAGTAGCAGAGCGGCCATTAGCTCTTGATGTTCAGGACTTAGCAGGTCATTTGGTGAGATTGGATTTATCAGAGCCTCCGAGGGTGTTGGCTTGTGTAGCCTCCAGTTCTTCTCTCTATGATCAGATTAGAGCACGCCAGTATGATGATCCACATTTGCTTGTTCTTCAGGACAGGGTACGTCGCGGTGATGCCAGGGATGTGGTTATTGGTGATGATGGGGTCATGAGGATGCAGGGCAGGATTTGCATGCCTAATGTAGATGGGCTTAGAGATTTGATTCTAGCAGAGGCTCTTAGTTTGCGGTATTCCATCCATCCGGGTGCCGCGAAGATGTATCAGGATTTGAGGCAGCATTATTGGTGGAGGTGTAGATCTCCGGTTGGTTGGTTTGAGCCAGGCAAGGCTAGGCTTTGGGCACAGACTTGGTTCAGGATGTGTTGAGTAAGGCAAAGTTGATTCAGGAGTGGCTTCGCATGGCGTAGTCTAGGCAGAAGAGTTATGCGGACCGGAAGGTCCGAGCTGTGTCATTCATGCTTGGGGATAAGATGTTGCTGAAGGTGTCACCCATGAAGGGTGTTATGAGATTCGGGAAGAGAGGGAAGCTGAGTCCCAGGTTCATTGGGCCATTTGAGGTACTTCAGAGGGTTGGGGAGGTGGCTAATAGGCTTGCTATGCCTCCCAGTTTATCGAGTATCCATCCGGTATTCCATGTTTCGATGCTCCGGAAGTATGTTGGTGACCCTTCCCATGTTTTGGACTTCATCACGGTTCAGCTCGAGGGTGATATGTCATATGAGGTAGAGCTAGTGGCTATTTTGGGTCGTCAGGTCAGGAAGCTGAGGTCCAAGGATATAACTTCAGTGAAGGTTCATTGGAGAGGGCAGCCGGTGGAGGATTCCACCTAGGAGACCGAACGGGAGATGTGAGACAAATATCCTCACCTATTTGAGACTCCAGGTATGTTTCTAGACCCGTTCGAGGACGAACGTTTGTTTAAGAGGGGGAGGATGTAACGACCCGGCCGGTCGTTCCGTGAGATTTACCCCATTCCCCTATTTCTGCATTTGTTATGAATCGCTATCTTATTTTTGATGTGTTGGGTCAGTTTTTTTGGGTCCGGACTGGTTTTAATGAGAGTTTAGGCATTTAGCCTTTTAAAGTAGCCTAATGTCACACCTCCTTTTTCCGCTACCCGCTTATTAATGAAGGGTAGAGAGGGAGTTTTTCCAATTAAAGTGACATTATTCAGATTTGGGATTTAGTTTAGTTTTCTGAGTTGCCACCAGGATTTTTGACGATGCTCCGGGACACCGTGTTATTTTAAAATCCCAAACCGAGGAAATTTAGA
>ML358741.1:0-21505 GCA_005239505.1 Nicotiana paniculata | reverse complement strand
AGAACTAATAAATTATAAAACTAAAAGAAGAGAAGAGAAGAAAAACTAAGTAGAATCCTCTTTTTTCGTGGTGTGTTCCTCCGTCCAAAGTCCTCTGTCCAATACCCCTCAATGTGATGTTTTTGGGTCTATTTATATGTTTAGGATGAACCCTAAACGTGTCAAAGACTTCTATTCCAACTTGGAAACACTTAAAACCCGTCAAAACTCGATTTCTGGCCGACTGGGGGACCTGGCGTTTGGGCTCTAAGGCCTGGATAACGCCAGGTACCCCCTGGCGTTAGGGCTCTAAGGCTTGGCTAACGCCAGGCACCCCCTGGAGTTAGGACTCTAACTCCTGGGTAAGGCCAGGCTGGGTCAGGCTGTTTGGCTCTAACGCCCGGCTATCGCCCGGGTGTCCCCTTTCGCGTATTTTTCGACGTATTTGCATCCGTTTAGCCCCGTTTCCATTTCCAATTCACCTACACATAAAATAACCCCCATTAGGCACATACGACGTGTATTTTATCATTAAAACACATAAAATGCAAGGTATATAATGCTTAAAATCATGAATTCTAGCCACGCATCAGGAGTCGTCTGAATCCTATTAGTTACCAAGATATTTTCAAGTACCAGAAGAAATGAAAGAAACAAAATCCACAGTGGAAGAACTTGAACAAGTTGCATTGTCCAAAAAATTCTTGGAGAGGAAGTTCCACTTGGGGACATGATTACACCCTGAGCTCAGGTTTGGATTTATCAAATTTTTTAAATTTAATGTCGATTATTTTGCATGGTCGCATGCAGATATGACATGTATCCCCTCAGAAGTGGCCGTGCACAAACTAAGCCTGGATCCCGACATCCCTCCGATGAGATAAAAAAAACTCCCTATTGTCGAGGTCAGAAACAAACATCAAAAGAAGAGGTAACACGCTTGTTTGAATTGATTCAATATGGGAGGTAAAGTATCTTTACTGGCTAGATAACGTAGTAGTTCCAAAGAATAATAAATTTCTCATGTGCATAGACTATAAGGACTTAAATAAGGCGTGCCAAAAAAATTTGTTCCCATTGCCAAATATTGATCAAATGATTGATGCGATGGCTGGGCACGAGCTAATGAGTTTGCTCGATGCTTACTCCAGATACAACCAAATCAAGATGAACCCGAAGGATCAGGAAAAAACTTCGTTCATAATGAATTTCGGCACATATTGTTATAATGTGATGACTTTCGGGCTATTGAAGGCTGGAGCCACTTATCAACGACTCGTAAACAAAATGTTTGAGAAACAAATAGGGAAAAATATGGAGGTTTACATAGATGATATGCTAGTTAAGTCTTTAAACGCATGGGATCATCTTAAACACTTGCAAAAAACATTTAACATATTAAGGAAGCATAACATGAAACTTAACCCCAAGAAGTGCGCGTTCGGGGTCAGCTCCGGTAAGTTTTGAGATTCCTGGTGTCATAAAGGGGGATCAAGGTTAACCCCGATAAAATTAAATCCATCGAAGACATCTCGGACCAGTTATCAAGCGTAAAAGAGGTTCAAAGGCTGACAGGGAGACTGGCCACTTTGAGCAGATTCATTTCTAGGTCTTGAAAAAATGCTATCATTTCTTTGCACTCCTCAAAAAGAAGAGTAACTTTGAATGAACTCCAGAATTTCAACAAGCCCTGAAGGATTTGAAAAGGTATTTGTCAAGTCCTCCATTATTGTCAAAACCAGAGGAAGGCGAACAATTGTTGATCTACTTAGCCGTCTCGAAGGTAGCAGTAAGTTCCATTTTAGTCCTACAGAACAAAGGTACACAATCTCCTATTTATTACGTTAGTAAAATTTTAATGGGAACAAAAACTCGGTACCCACATCTGGAAAAATTGGCCTTATCTCTGGTAGTCGCCACTTGAAAGCTTAGGCCTTACTTTGCGGTGACCATTTTTCCCCTGCGAAATATTCTTCATGAACCTGAACTTTCAAGTAGGCTGTCCAAGTGGACCGTCGAAATGAGTGAATTTAACATAGAATATAAGCCTAAGACTCCGATTAAGTCACAAGATTTGGCCGACTTTGTGGCCGATTTTAGTTCGGGATTGCCTTTGGCTATCAAGGAAGCATTGATGGTGTCAGAATTGACATCAAGGGTTTGGACATTGTTCACAGATGGAGCTTCCAACGCGAAGGGGTCCGGGCTCGGCATAGTGATAATGATGCCCTCAAGGGAAACCCTAAGGGATGCCATAAAAACTGTTCCTTTAATTAACAATGAAGAAGAGTATGAAGCTTTGATTGCAGGACTTGAGCTGGCCTGGGGATTGGACCTTAAGGTCATAGAAATCAAATGCGATTCCCAATTTCTAGTAAATCAGGTCTACAGGATCTTTGAAGCCAAAGAGGAACGCATGCAACAGTATGTAGTAAAATTCCAGGCTCTGCTCGCTTGGTTTAGAGAATGGTCAATTATGCCCATTCCGAGGGAAGAGAATGAGGAAGTAGATGCACTAGCCAATCTGGGTTTTTCCACAAAAATGAAGGGATCGGACTATGGTACGGTCGTACAACTTATGCACTTAGTACTGGACACAGGTAGCTATTATGAGGTAAATGCGACCAACTTGGTATGGGACTGTAGAAATGAGATCATTGACTATCTCAAGCGGGGAAAGTTGCCAGAAGATCCCAAGGCATTTTGGGCGCTACACACTAAAGCAGTGCGATATAGTTTCAAGGGAGGTTAATTGTACAGAAGTTCTTTCCAAGGCCCGTTGGCCCGATGTTTGGGAGCTTCCGAAGCTAACTATGTTATGCGAGAATTTCTCGAAGGGATCTGCGGAAATCACTCTAGCGCGGATTCCTTAGTGTTAAAATTAATTAGGACAGGATGCTACTATCCCCGGATAGAACAAGATGCTAAAGATTATGTTCAAAATTTGATTTATGTCAATGTTACGCACCATTGGTACATCAATCGACAGAGCCACTTCACTCAGTTTTGTTGCCATGGCCGTTCATGAAGTGGGGGGATGTATATAGTCAGTCCGCTGCCACCATCCCCTAGTAAGGTAAGGTTTCTTTTGATTTTAACTGACTATTTTTCTAAGTGGGTTGAAGCAGGTCCTCATCAAAAGATCGGTGAATGTGAAGTGGTAGATTTCTTGTGGGAGAATATAATTTGCAGATTTGGGATACCAAAAGAGATAACCTGTGACAACGGGCCACAATTTATAGGCGTAAAGGTCACAAAGTTCCTTGAAGACTTAAAAATCAAAAGAATTATCACCATGTCACCCGAGCGTAGAAGGTCAAGAAGAATAAACAAACAAGGTGATTATCCGAAATCTCAAAAAGAGATTGGAAGCAGCCAAAGGAAAATAGACCGAAGAGCTGTCAAAGTACTATAAGCGTACCGTACAATGGCCAAATAAAGCACGGGGGAGACTCCTTTCTCTCTTGTGTATGAAGTAGAATCTCTGATCCCGATTGAAGTAGGAGAACCTACACTGAGATATTTCTGGGCGGACGAAGAAACAAACAATAAAGTGATGTTGGTTAGAAGCTGCTCGATGAACGCAGGGACTTGGCGCACACAAGGATGGTAGCCCAAAAGTAGAGAGTAGAAAGATATTACAATCGAAGATCCAACCTCCGTTATTTCAAGATAGGAGGCTTGGTTTTAAGGAAAGTAACTCAGAACACCCGAGAGCTCAACGCCATCACTAAAAAATCAGGTTTTAGAGACGGACAAATTCTATAGCTCAACAGAAAAATTCATCGCTAATCTCATTTAGCGATGGATTATCAAGAAATTTTGCTATCTACGAGCGTTTTAGCGATGATGTTCGTCGCTAATTCCTTTTCTTTTTTTGTAGTGCACAGGAAAGTTAGGTCCAACATGGGAAGTCCCCTACCGGGTTTCAGCTGTCACCCGGAAGGGGTCATACGAGGTTGAAAGTCAAGATGGAGAAATGTTGCCAGCTAATGGAATGTGGTACACCTCAAGAGACACTATTGTTGACGAGCCTCGCCTATACAAAAAGTATGTGCTGAACTCTTTTTCACTTCATCTAGTTTTTTCCTAATTGGGTTTTCGAGCAAAGTTTTTAACGAGGCAGCAACGAAAATCATACTCGAAAGTAAGCGTCAGCAGTAGAAATAAGACCTTTAAATGACAAGGCACACAAGAAAAGAGCCACTACTGGGAGGTTAGATAGTCTTTTGCTTGGTAGTAAAGTTCCTACCAGGAAGTAAAGTTTGGTATCGATCAAAGATTACCCGACCGTTCACAAGTTCAAGCCACTGGGGAATTGTTAGATAATATTTGGCTTGATAGCATAAATTCCTAAGGGGAAGTGAAGCTTGCTATCAAACTGAAGATTATCTAGCAATTCACCATGTGGAATCCCCAAAGGTGAAAAACTTCCAGTGTTCAAATTCGCACTCTTCACATTTGAACACTGGGGGGAGAGTGATATGAGAAAGGGGCAACAATGACTGCAACCTCGACCTAAATACGAAACTCAAAAACAAAGTAGTATCATTGGGATTGGGGACTGCACGGTCATCCCCGTAGAAACAAGTTGTACAATTTAGCCACAAGAAATGGAATTTTTTTTAGCACAACAAATGCTTATGCACTCTTGAAAATGGAAGGAATAAAGTAAAGTCCTTTTATTTTTATCTTTTTTCTTGTCCTTAAACTAAAAGTACGCAAAGAGAAAAAACTTGCACGATACTCAAACATGAATATGCTTCTATTCACAATAAATGTGCCGAACAACACAAGTACAAGGATATGAGAAAGAAAAGAAAGCAAAAACTAAGCTGCTGCCTCTCCAGGACCCGGAGGAAGATAAACATCTGCGCCCCCAGGAGAAGTGGGTAAATCCGCTGTTGTTTCACCATTTTGGCCTATGGCATCATCACCTTTCGGTTCTTCTTCAGTTCCCAAGAACTCAAAACCGAAATCAGAAGAGTCGATAGCATCGGGCCGGACCGGAAGACCCCATTAGGAAGTTGACTCCAGCTCACGGGCCTTAGTGATTTCAGTGTCAAAGTCAATGAAACACGCTTTGGCCTCTTCCAAGGTTTTTCTCCTCATGATATACATAGCAAAAGTTTTTTCGACGATGAGGGAAGCCGCTCGGTGCTGGAGTTCCTCTTTTAGTCAGTCAACCTCATCAGAAAGATTATCCCACGTGGATCTGGTGGCTGATATCAAGGTCGTGAATGGTGGAGCTGAAAAATCTATTGTGCCCGATGGTCCTCTTATGCTTCTCCTCCAATCGGTCATAATTCATCTCGACAGTAGTAAATTCATTAGTTTTGGAGTTTAAGGCCGCCGATAGATTATTCGATCTCTCTATAGAGGCAACCTCACGATCGAATGCAGCAAGAACAACATTATAGACTTCAACCCTACCTTATTCAAGTTGCGCCCTTAACTGGGCAATCCCTAGCTAAGGGTCACTACTTCTTGCTCGCTTTTCTGCAACCAAGCCTCCAACTCCACGGCCTCAGCAACTTGTGTTTCTAGTTTTGAGAGGCGAGCAGAAGTCTGGTCTCGCTCGGCCAAAAGTTGATCTCGCTCGGAGGCAAGTTACTCCTTAGAATGAATTAGCCTTTGAAGACCCTCGAAAGCAAGGAAGTTGGCTTGCAAAACAAAATACAAACTCAAAACCTTGCCATAGCAACAACAGAACAAACAACAAAGGAAACAAGGATTATACCGTCTTTGCGTTGTGCATAGCATTATTCAACAAACACTCTTTAGAGAGAGTTTGCATTTTATTCCTATATTTTTCTGAAGCTAGAGGCTTTAAATAATTAGCAAGTTCCACCGCCTGGGACAACAAATGGAATCCGGTAGAAACCGAGAGGTTGAGGTTCCTCTTTCTTTGGGGATCTTCTGAGGGGCAGCATAATTTTGCCCCAAGTTATCATGAGCTGGGACTGGGGAAGAGTGACATCCTCCTCTCGGGAAACTGCGGCCAGTGGAGATGATGTAGCAATTGTTAGTGGCGAAGGCAGAGTTGGTAAAAAAGGGGATAAGGTTGATGGTGTTGTAGGTTGAGAATCAGCTGCGGAAAATGCAATGCTGGTTGTTGGTTTCTCATCAACTGAAGACGTAAGGGACCCGGTACTCAGTCTCTGGTACCGGGCACATCAATTGGGACTCAGAAGCAAGAATTAACATTTTCCGCCATATCATACTCCCCCTAGAGTGTCGAGGCATCGTCCTCGGTTGGTGTAACTAACTCAACAGATTGAGCATTCTGTTGAGCGGATGAAGGTTGTCATCTTCTATGTAAAAAACCCCTTCATCACTAGTTCCTCCATCATCATCGATCACCATGGTGTCTACGGCCGGCTCGGACGTGGTACTCATCACCACAACATCTGAACACGTATCAGGCGCGACACTCTTTGCCTTTTTATTTTTTCCCATGGATACAAAAGAATGTCTTCTTTTTTGTCGCTTGTCTCCGGCTCGGGACTCCGAGAAGAAGTACTTGCACAAGAAGGAGGCCTGGAGACACATGTTGGGGTAAAATCCTCCTGCAACTACCTTGCCGTGTCAGTAGGATTAGTCAAAACGCCCTCCCCAGGGATGACAACTGAGTCCTGGGGTAGACCTAAATACAACAGGAGAGAAAGGTTAATCAACTTCCTTATACGAAAGGTAAAAAGATGGCGAGTTCTACTTACCATGATTTTTGGCCTTCCACCATGTTTAAGGGCCAATTCTTTCTATGTACGAGTCTTAGTCGTAGTGACATCCAAAATTTTCTAGACCCACTAGTCTAAGCCTTCAACCTTAGGTGGTATCCACTGAGTTGCTGAAATAAGTGAAAAAATAAGGGCCGGTAACAGCATGGGACGATCCCTAATAGATGAAAAAACAAATAATGAGCTTATGAGTACAGTTTTATAATTCTGGAAAGGATGGAGCCGAAGCCAGAATGATGTCTCTGTTGGTAACTACAACTAATTGTTCCATCCACCCATGATATCATCATCCATGCCGATCAGCAGAGCATGGTGGCCACATTTGCTGAAATTAATTGTTCCCCGCAGAAAATTTTGGGTGAATAAAGGTTCATTAATGGATTTAGGGTTAGCTCCTTACCCGTCTCCTGGCATAGACGACGAAGACAAGCAACTGTCCTCCATATAGAAGGACTTACTTGTGTCAGGAATGCCTGGTAACGGATGTAGAAATCCATGACAACAAAGTCAATTTCCTCGCTCAAAGAGAATGGTCTCAAAGTGAAGGATACGTATAAAAATACGTGAAACTTTTCTTGGGAAAGGTTACCCGCACCGTCAGGTTAGGAGTGATGATGTTCAAATCATGGCAATGGCAGTCTTCCATCACAATTGGAATGCTGGAAAGACGGGTGGAAGAAGGATACACGCCTACAACCCACGTGCGAGGGTTAGCGAAAAGAAACTTCTTTTCGAAGTCTTTAGTTGTGACAAGACTTCCTAGGATAATGGTGTTCACCATAGGAGGAGCAACATCAACTTTGCTATTGTTCTTTGAGGAACTGGGGTTTCTGGAAGAAGAAGCCATTTCTATCAGAAGAGAGAAAAAGGTTTTTTCTGAAGAAGAAGATTAGAGAAAGTGTAAACGGAGAAGTTTGATGCGTATAAGTAAGGGAATAAGCGGCTAAAATCGTGGCCATAATTACCTCGATAACCGGCAAAAGTGGTGTTGAATCATGAGATAACGCGTGTTTGGGGTATTAAATGCAGAGAGATGTGTGTCTAATCAACTGTCAAAAACTTTTCAGATGGGGTCATAGAATTTTTCGCCAAAAAGGTATCTCTAACAAATTTCTGGTGACACAAAGTTATGCCACCGGAAAGCAGGGGGACTATCAGTATAGGGTAAAAGTCAAATAATCATGTTAGAAAGCGACACATGGAGCCAAAGACAAAAGACAGCCGGGAACGAATGCAACGATCTCGTTTGTTACTAGAGAGAATGATATTCATAAAGGCGAAATAAATACATGTTATCCAGTAGCATTCAATGAAGAATATTCTATATCATTAAGTGCACGGTCCGTTACAGAGCATATGAAATTCATTGCCTACCGTTACACATCTTCAATGGCCCTCATAATTATCATTTAAGAGAGACTTGATCCTAGGACCTTGTTCCCTAAGTGCAAATATAAATAGTGGGCTCTACCATCATTGTAAAGGACACGAATTTTCTGACAAGCATACACTATACTTTGTTCAAAGCTCAATAACATTTTACTTTCTTGCTTATTTATATTGTTCTTACTGCCTTCGGAAGCTCTGTTCCGGGGCTCAAGATCTATACTATCTTATCTCGATTTCAGTGCTAAGCTTTAAATTTTTGTCTAATTTATTTATCATTTTAGGATCAAATCGATTCATTTGTCTATATACTGTGTATAAATTCAATTGTACCATTTTATGGGTAAACATTGATTTGGCTAAAATGACACTTATTTTGGACTGAAGAGGGTAACATACTTTGCTAATGCTAAAGCGAAGTAGCACAAAATTTAATACTTCTATTCAAAGTCTTTTAAATTTTTTGTATCCCTTATGAAAGATATTTAATAGTCGTAATTGTAAGAGTATTGTCTAAAGTGTAAACTAGACCTGTCAAATAGGTCGGTTCACCCACGAATTGGACCACATAAACCATTAATATTGACTCTTTAACCGGCCCATGACCCATGAAACCCTAACTGAACCAACCCACTAATTTAAGGGCCTAGGCCGGGCTATAATATTTTGACCCGCTGAAACAGACCGGACCCGAACCGCTAGCTGACCCACGGGTCAACCAGCCGAACCATCTCTCTCTCTCTCTCTCTCACACACACACACNAGAGAGAGAGAGAGAGAGAGAGAGAGAGAGAGAGAGAGAGAGAGAGAGAGAGAGAGAGAGAGAGAGAGAGAGAGAGAGAGAGAGAGAGAGAGAGAGAGAGAGAAGTGGTAAAAAATTAAATCCAAACATTGAAGAACGAATATAGTACCAGACGCTATGAGGCATCTTGTCGAAATAGTCAAATTCCATACGTTTTAGACTATTAGTTATAGAAATAATTGAATTCTATATGTTTCTCAAGTTTTAATGTTAATAAAGTATGATTTTTCTTTCATTTTTATTCTATCTGGCTTCAAGGACATGTAGTAATTTTAAGTTCATGTATATGTAAAAAGTTTGAATTTTTTATCATTTATTACATTTTAACTTTTTTTTAATTAAATTAGATTCGGCCCATTAGGGCCCGAGTTAAGGGATTATGGGTTATGGGTTATGGGTCCGGTTCGGATCAACATGTTTTGATTAATGGGTCAAATACGGACTGGACCCTATAAGAAAGTGAACCGGACCATTTCGGTTAAGGACACACGGGCCAAGAGTCAACGTGTTCGGGTCCGGGTCGGGTCGACCCATTTATCAGGTCTAGTTTAAACTATCCATTATGGTTCTTTTTAAATGTCCCACATAATTAATATGTAATAATGTAATATGCATTATTGTTCTTCTAAGTTTTTGTCAAACGTTTTACAACAAATTAAGTTTGCAAAATGATTAATATTTGGGACCAAAGGGAGTTGATATGAAGGTTTATTGGACTGCAAAACCTTGATACATACATTTGAAAAGTGTGCCAAATGACACAAATTTAAATATGTTGTCATTGTGTTAGGATCAAAATATGGAAGACGAGAGCAGGGGACGTGTGTTTTTTCCTACATAAATAAGGGTATATTACTACTTCCTCCCTCTCAAATTATTTGCTGTATTTCCTTTTTACACATCCCTTAAAAATATTAATTAGAAGAGATTTTAGTATTTTACCCTTATTTACGTCTTAAGATATAATCTCTCTTCATTGAATATTCCCTCTATTTATGTGTTATCTCGATCTTCAAGAACAATTACTATTAAGGATAAAATGAAAAAAAAATTAATCTTGTCTTGAACTTCTAAAATGACAAGTAAATTGCGACAACTATTTTTAGAAATCACGACAAATACCATGAAACAAAGGGAATAATACTATTTGAAAACTACAACATATATGGCGGAATATGAAGTGGAGAAAAACTAAAAGTGAAAAAATGTCATTTAATGTCACGTTCTAAGATCATGGCATGTATTTTCCACTTTGGGTCTAGGCCCACACGAAGTTGTCTTTCAGGCTATGCCACATCGAGCCCCAAAAGTGCGCGTACCGTGTGAACTTGTGTCATGCCTTAAAAATCTCTTCACTTTCCTCTCCCATTCCGATGAGAGATTTGCGTAACGTGACATGTGCACCCTTTATTCAGAAAGCTTACCACCTGTCATGACCCTAATTTCCCTCCGTACGATGTCATGATGGCAACAAGCCTTTAAGACTAGGTAAGCCTAACGCTTACTGAATAAATGGAAAATATTCAACCAACAACTATTAAATATGAAACCGAAATTTCTATACGAAGCCAACAATCGCAAAACCGGTGTTATAAGTCATAAGCTCTACTGAGTTCGCTATAAAATCTCTAAGTACAACTGTTCCGTAATAGAAATAAACTGTACACAAATAACTTTCGAAGGTGACTCCGAGGCCTCAAACGCGGCGACTTAAAGTCTCCATAGCAATAACTGATCCGCTATCTAACAATCCACAGACTCTAAAGTAGCTGGATCTGCACAAAAATGAGTAGAAGTGTAGTATGGGTACACCATAGCCTACCCCAGTAAGTATCAAGACTAACCTTGGTGGAGTAGTGATGAGGTACAAGTCAGGACTCTCACTAGACAAAGTAACCTGTGCAATATAGAAGTATAAAACTAATAATGGAAAAAATCAGTAAATGACAACAAAATCAATGTGTGATAAAAACAGTAAAGCAACAAGAACACCGAGAAGTATCGTTGAAACCAAATAAGGAACACAAAGGACAATCAATTAATCAAGTCGTGCTAACACAAGATTGACAATGAAATCACCCCGTGATACCTTATCTCATAGTCACCAGTCACGGGTCTCAACCCACCATCATGTACTCATGGCACCTTGTACCAACATCTCGAATCACAACCGCACGGACAACTCACGTGCCAATATCTCAATCTTCCCGGCATGATCACAGACTCACATTCACGCTTCACCCATCGTGGTCACAGATTCACAATCATAATTTGCCCGGCATGATCATAGGCTCACAATCACTATCCGCCCGGCATGGTCACATGCTCAATATCAACATGGAAACAGATATTACAAGAGCACATGAGCATGATCAATAAATATCAAGTTTCATACTCCTGAGCTAGTATAAGTGGCATGCTACAGTGTACGCTTGTGCTAGTGTACTACTACAACTCAAGTCAACAAGTAATATCAAATACATCGAGTAGCTCATCGAAACAACAAATCAAGTCACGTAAGACATATGACAAGAAGCACACCATCACACGAAAATCACCAAGACAATGTCTCGAAACCATCACACATCATCCCTAATATTGCCACCCTTATCTCTCCGATAGCCACCCGTATCACTCCGTCCTAACAATAACATTTGCCACCCTTATATCTCCGATAGCCACCCGTACCACTCCATATAATTTCCACCCTTATCACTCCGCCCAGACAATAACACAATAGCCACCCTTATCACTCCGTACATTCAAAAACGGTGAAATTCCACCCTTATGTTTCGCATAACAACAACGGGGAAATTCCACCCTTATACTCTGAATAACAACAACGGTGAAATGTCACTCTTATACTCCACATAACAACAACCAAAATCACACAACAATCACAATTGATAACATCACAACAACACGACATATCAACTCGTAACACAAGTGTCCATATGCCACAACCTTTCCAAATATCCAACAATATCAATATTTTCACAACAAATAGCCCACGACTCAAACACAATGTGTATAAAATCTCAATAACAACATATATGAGAAAGTAACTCAACAAGGAACGACAACCTCTTTTTACATAACTTCAATTATAATCGATTAATGACTTTTGATAACCTCAATTCCAATTAATTGTCTAAATATAAACTCAATAGTGAAAGTATTTTCATGAAATGGTAAACTTCGGCTCCTAGTGCATGAATTAGGCTAACAATGAAAGAGATGGAATGAACTAGTACTACGTCTAAATGCATGAGTATGACCCGAAAACAAAAGGGATATCATGTACAACAACTTCAACTAAGAATAACCCTACAATAAAAGAAATCACATAATGATAAAAGTGATAACAACTCATATAAAGCATATAAAAGCAAATTTGACAAGTAAAGAATATGACATGTAACAACAACTTCAAATAAAGCATGTGATAATAGACATGACGAATAAAAGTCACAACGTGTGCTAAAAAATCCAAATGAATACATGAAAGAAGCCTAAGAGTCTAAACCAGATAATTTCCACATAAAAGCTCGAGTACGTACTCGTCACCTCGCGTACACAATTTTCACATAACACAAATAGCATAAACGACTCGAATCCTAAGGGGTAGTTCCCCCACACAAAGTTTAGGCAAGATATTTACCTCAAAGAAGCTAAACTAATACTCTAAAATGACCTTTTGGTGTAAAACAAATCTCCGGACGGATCAAATCTAGCCAAAATAACTTAATATCATAAATAAAAATCATAGAAAATAATGTCGGATAATAAATCTTAGATATTTAATGAAAACTAAAAGTCAATCCAAAAAGTCAACTCGAGCCCGCTCCTCAAAATTTGATAAAATTTATAAAATCTGAACACCCATTCAATTACGAGTCCAACCAGACTAGCTTCATCAAATTCCGACTCCGAATCGATGTTAAAAACCCAATTATTCTCTTTAGAAAAGTTTTTGATAAAACCCCTCAATTCTCCAATCAAAACATGGATTAATTCACAAATGAACTACTGTAATCATGTTAAAATATAAAAATTAATATTAGATACTGGCCCCATGTAACGAGAAGAACGCCGCAAAAAGTCACGTCAATCGGAGCTCTAAAACTCATGATATGCTCAAAATACCAAAAGAACACAGTCTGATATTTTTATATATAGGCATTTCTGCTTTTGCGCCCAAACGGCTGCACCTGCTCACTTCCGCTGTCATTTGCAAACCATTTTTCACACCTGCGGGGTCGCAGATGCGAACCCAACTTCTCTTCTGCGAAGCACCAACACCAGCTCTCTTCTCAGACACTAAAATGAGCATAACTTCCTCATATGATGTCCAAATTCAATGATTCTTTTTGCTATGGCCCTGTAATTATGATACTGATCTAATGCTTTAATAAAAACACAAATTGGATCTCATTTTATTAATGAGTTACCATTTATGCTTGAAGAAATGATGTCGAAACATAAAAAACGCGCGCAACACAACCCAATCCTATCCGAAACTCACCCGAGACCCTCGGGACCCCGTCCGAACATACCAGTAAGTGTCAAAACATAACGCGGGCCTGATCGAGGATTCAAATCACATCAAACAATATCAAAACTAGGAATCACACTTGGGATAGATTGCAACAATATTATATAAGAGGGTTCCAGGAACTCTCCCAACTGATACAGAAAGAATCCTGAAGAAACAATGAATGCTGTGACCTTGAGAAGTAGGCAAGTGTTGAAAGAATCCACCCCGATCCATAAAGATGTGACACTTGCAAAAGAAATGGGGAGCAGCTGAAAAGTGATGGTGACAAAAATAAGAAAGGCCAGATGAAAACTGAGAAGAAGAAGAAGGAAGAAAATTCAAGAAGGGAGAAACCTGAGGAGAGCCAGTATATGCCTGTTTTACCCTTCCCTCAAAAGCAAAGTAGAGAAAAGCTGGACAAACAATTTGGAAGATTTCTGGATGTGCTGAAACAGGTTCATGTAAATTTTCCATTCATAGAAGTGCTCTCACAAATGCATGCTCATGCCAAATTCTTGAAGGAGATGGTTACAAAGAAGAGGAAAATAAAGAAGACCTCGGTGGTGAAACACACGGAGCTTTGCAACGCGATATTGCAAAACAAACTCCCACAAAAGTGTGGAAATCCAAGGAGTCTTACTATACCTTGTTCATTAGGAACTGTAAAGTTTGATAAGTTTTTATGTAATTCTGGTGCCTCAATTAACTTAATTCCTATATATTAACAGGAAACTCATAAAGGATATTGGAGAGATAAGGTCGGTGCCAATATCTTTGTAGCTGACAAACCAGACGACCATAACACCCGAGGGGATTGTAGAAGATGTGTTAGTTCGGGTGGATAAGTTCATATTTCTTGTGGATTTTATAGTGGTGAATATGGAGGAAAAAAATAGGCCCCTCTCATCCTAGGAAGAGCATTCTTAGCAACGGGTAGAGATATATTAGATAAACTCATTCTTAGAGTGGGCGAAGAGACTGTAACTTCTGAGATGAATGTAGAAAAAAGGGTGCAAAAAGGAAACCAGCTGCAATTGTTGAGTGAAAAGTGAAAGGATCAAAAGAGAAGACTGACGTGAACGAGAAATATAGGTGTGGGGTGTATCCCATGAAGGATGAGAAGAAGCTGTCTGCATGGATGTGCACATTAGTTCGGGCCCAAGTAATGGAGCCCGACTTCGACTCAGACCCCAACTAGATATTTAGGGAAGTTTCCTTTACCTTATGCTTTTTAATTGTGTGTCATTGGGACACGCCACAACTTAATGTATGGGGTGGAGGATATTTGATATGTTGTATGTATGTATGTATATTAGTATTGTTAGTTGTAGTAGTTAGAGATTTAAAATAGTTGAAAAAACCATAAAAATTATAAAATTTTTGATTTTTCCAAAAGATGGATATCATTCGACAAGTTTCTTGAGGGATAAGAGTATAAAGAAAAAGACAAAAAGATTTTCTTTTGTTAGGTAGTGTAATAATTACCCCTTGGTTTTTTCTTTATGTCGCGGTTCTTTTCCAAAGATTGTGTTTGAACCGGGTGTAGTTAATTTTTTTTAGGAGTAGAAAATATTGTGCTATGATCTGAATAGAAGGAAATATCTCTTGACTCTATTATACCATGGGAATAGTGAGTTCTTTAGTTATGGCGCTTAGGCTCAGTTTTTGACTCTTGCATAAGTACCTTAAAGTGTATGATCTTTATTGATGCCCAATTTTTGCCCTCATATTTTTTTATAAGTGTATATACTTTCAAAGTATCACTTTTGCATGATCATTTAATTTACAAGATTTATGCAAGCATTTTCTATAATTTTTCATATTTTAAAACTATAAAATCAATTTTCTTGCATTTAAGCTGTTCAAATATTTATTAATTACCCTATAAATTATTTTATGATGACTCAATCATATAATTTATTATTTTCACCCATATATATGTTTTATATTATTTTACTTCACTTCATATAATTATGTTTGTATTTTTTAAGCTATTTACATAATTTTACAAAATGGCATATATTCTATGCATAGTTACATTTTATTGTATTATTTGTGCTAAAAAATATTTTTTATATTTTTATAATGTCAAGCTAGTACTCTAAATCATTTTACTGCATAAATTATATTTTATTATTTATTAATCTCTTTTATGAATTATTTTTAAAATAATTTTGCATATTTATTTTATAGCCAAATACAAGGCTATGTCTGGACCAAATCAGGCCTAAATCTTTGGCCCACTACACTTCACTCTTTAGGAGCCCAATCAAACGACCCTTTTTACAAACCCAGTCGTGACCCGTCACATTTAACCCGCCCCATCTCTTATTCAATCCTGGTCGTTGATCTTCAATGATCAATGGCCCATAATAAACCCCCATCTCTCCTTATATACCCAAGCCCAAACCCTAAAGACCCATTCCCCATTTCTGCCGCCCCTAAATCCTTTCTATTCTCTTTTCTTCTCTGAGAAACCCTAGTCGCCTTCCCCCTTAATCCCTCTCCTAATCCCACTGATAATGGGATTTGACCATTATTCTCTTACCATATTTGAAACCTTTTGGTACCGGTTGCATGTTTGTGGTGTTACTTAGGTGTTTGCCTAAACATGGCAAGCAAGATCTTCTGAAATCGAACCAAAGTGGTTCGAATTTTTGATATTTGAGCATTATTTTCATCTACATACGTTTAATACCATGCTATTTGAGTCCGGTTTCATTAAGATCTATGTTGATTTACACTTTCCCTAAAAATCTAGGGTTTACCCGATTTCTCCCCTAAATTAATTTTTAAACTAATTTTCGCATGCCTTCTTTTTTTCTTATTCTACGTTTGATTTATTTTGTTTCCTTGTTTTTTCATTCGATTTTTACTGCTATATAAACCCACCCATTTTCCCTTTTGGGACAGACTTGAATTGACATATTCATCACTAAAAAATGGGGTTTTTGTTCTGCTACTCTCTTGTTCCGTATTCTGTTTTGGCTGGCTGAAAGCCAAGGCCACTAAGACTTTTTTACTCAACCTTCTATTGGTGTGAGCATTGCCTGGAGTTCTTTCGAAGCTCTTGGAAACTTTGACGCATTGAGATTCTGGGTTCTTGTAGAATTTTGTTTTTTACTATTATTCGCTTAACTGGTGAATTACTAGACTCTTGCAATTTAATTCTTATGTGTCTGTAACTTGCATATGTTTTCACTTCTGAAGTTCATATCTTAATGTGTTGCTGGGTTACTATTGTGTGCAATTCTGTTTTCTTTACCTCAGTTTTAAGTCTCTTTAACATTTGACTTCATAATGTTGCTAGTTTGAAACATGCCTAAGCCTAATTCGAGTAATTTAGATTCTCTTAAGTCCATTTAGCCAATGTGTTCTGAACTACTGCTGTGTGTGACCTTTGCATTTGTTAGCATCTCTTTGGTGTTTAATTCTACTTAAGGCTGTCAATTCTGTTATTTGAATATGCTCCATTTGCATAATTTGGACTCCCTTTAGTTAATTAGCCTATTATGTCAAAAACCTGAATGCTTACACTTACTATATGACATGAGTTTATCTTCCCATTCTGTTCTGAATCTTTACAATGGCAATCTTGCATATGTACTATGTTTTAATTCTGTGTCAAGATCCTGTTCTATCAACCATGACTAGTTCCCAGTTAATATGTCCCCTAACATGTTTTTGGCTCACTTGATTCACCAGTATATTGTCATAATCTGTGTTGCCCCATTATGTCTAATGTAGTTCTACTATGAAATTAACGTAGATATCTTATGACACTAGGATATATACTTAGCATAATTTATACCTTTATGTTTTCACTTATTTGGTATTATGTATCTGTGCATGATGATCTTTGTCAATCCTACAAACTTGTTATTTCCCTAACTCTGTCAATATGTGACCGCCTATGTGCTAAGTGTTGAACCTGCTTCTAAGTCTTTACTAAGCTTATTTTTTAGTCTTGTGACTTGTTCGATTATCTGCTCTATATGCTCAATTTGGCCATGTTTATTTAAATTATAAGTGTTGACCCAAGTCACTGCATGGTTTTGAAGATTGACAAATGCCTACCCAGTTGAACCAGGTCCATCAGGGCAAACATCTCGAACGAACCCATTGGCACAAGAACCGTACATGCACAGGAGATAAACGTGATGTGTGAATTATCCATGAACTAAGAGGTTGTCTCCTAATGCGAAAAGGTTTCAAAGTGATAAGGGGTTAGAATTCGAGTTTAGGAAGGAAATAAATAAAGGAAGGAAGTTGATATAAACACAAACTCTTCCACCAAGGAAGAGTTGCATTAGAACTAAACAAGAACATCTTAACTTCTGGCGCTATATAATGTTGAAGTATTCCTACTGAAGAATTATTCGCACACAGACAGAATTGAAGCAAGAACTGAAGGAAAAATTACCAGAGAAATTTTGCAAGCAGAATCCTTGTGCAATACAAAGGCTACTGACCAGCTAGAAGAACCAGTTCCATCAGTGTGTCTTTCGAGTCTAGTTGGTTGTAGTAGGTGATTTAATATTATATCTTTCAGCTTTATTAGAAGCAACTGTAATAGGTACACGTTGTTCAAGTTAGAGTTAACTTGAAGCTTATCGCAATTAGCTAGGGGCTAGGTTGCTACAAAGGGATTAGAGTTAGTCCTTAGGTTTACAAAAGAGTTTATTTTGTAAATGCTGTTTGGCTCAGAGTTGTAGTGAAGAGTTTGGGAAAATCCTACTGAGGAGTAGGTCGTGGTTTTTCTCCTTTTGATCCAGGTGTTTATCACGTAAAAATCTCTGTGTTTTTTACTTTTCTGCATTTGTTATTCCGCAACAATACGAGTTGGAACACATAGAAGAACCAGGTCCTTCTATAATGACAACACTCGAAAATTGGACTCCACACAAATCACCCCCGTCTTGTATGGTATTGACGTATAAAACATCAATTGGTATCCGAGCAGGTTATCCTTGAAAAGGTTAACACCTTGAAAAAGATCAAAAAGAGTGCACCACCTGGAAGCTGGGAGGGTCAATCAACTGCAAGTCCACCACTCTTCAATGGACAGTATTACTCTTGGTGGAAGAACAAGATGAAGGACCACCTGATTGGAGAAGACTATGAACTCTGGGACATAGTCACTGATGGTCCTCTAGCTACCATGATCAAGACTACTGAAGGTATAGATGTACCAAAGACTAGAGCTGACTGCACTGCTGAGGATCTGAAGAAATGGGAAAAGAATGCAAAGGCCAAGAAGTGGCTAGTGTGTGGACTAGGTCCAAACGAGTATAGCAGAATCCAAAGATGCACCACTGCCAAAGAAATCTGGGATACCTTGCAAGTAGCCCATGAAGGAACACCTCAGGTAAAAAGATCAAGAGGTACTCTTCTATACTCACAGTATGAAAACTTCACTATGAAAGAAGGAGAGACAATCCAAGAGATGTACACAAGGTTCACAACTTTGACAAATGAACTTAAGTCTCTTGGTAGAGTAATTCTTGAAGAGGACAGGGTAGAGAAGATCCTGACAAGGGTCTTACCAATCTCCTGGGAAAGCAAAATCACTGCTATCTAGGAATCCAAAAATATGGAAACCCTTAGATTGGATGAACTAACTGGAAACCTTACTGCCTATGAGCTTAGAAGGCAGACAATGAAGATGGATGGTCCAAAGAAGGAGAGGAGTCTAGCACTGAGAATCACTGAGGGAGCAGATCTTGAGGAAGATGAGATGGCCATGATTACCAAAGAATTCAGAAACTTTCTAATAAGGAAGAAGGGCATCTCTAGAGGAGGAAATTACAACAAAGCAAAAGCTCCAGAAAGGGCAACAAACGAGGGATGCTACAAGTGTGGAAAGACTGACCATCTTATCAAGAACTGTCCTCAGTGGGAAGTGGAATAGAAAAAGGAGAGATATGAAAGAAGGAACATGAAGAAGGAATAGGTCCAACCCAAGAAAACCACAAGAAAAGCTATGGTTGCTGCTTGGGGGGAAAGTTCAGATGGAGAATCAGAAGATGGTGAGAATAAAGATCAGGTACTCATGGAAATTGGAGAATCCGATGAGGAATCACATGAATAACCAGAGGTAAGTATCTCCCATCTTAAAAATAAAATAAAGTTCCTATCTTAAAAATAAAATAAAGTTCCTATCTAAGGAAAAACTCTCTGAGTTGCTACTTGATTTCATGGATGATTCCGAAGAAACAACCAAAGAGAAGGAACAACTCTCTACAGAATGTGAAATGCTAAAAGCAAAATGCATGAACCTGGAAATCAGACTTAGTGAATCTGAAAAGAAAAACACTGTCTTGTTGAACCAGGTTCATCTACTTGAAACTGAGATTCTAGAACTAAAATCTGAAAACATAAAGCTAAAGCTAGGATCTAGTAAAAAGGTTGTTGATCATTATCATATCATGTTAGAAGAAAATGTGGGAAAACTAAAAGATAAGATGTATGCCAAGGATGAACAGATAAGAACTCTTAAAGAAGAACTTGGCAAAGTCAAACATCAATTAGATCGAACTTGTAAAAGGATTAAATCCTCTTATGCCTTGATATGGCTTCAAGAGAATCATAGTAGCAAATGGAGAGAGATTGGCTTTGGGAGTCAGTTACCCAAGTGGGATCCGAAAAGCAAGTATCTCACTCTCCCTGAAAATAAAATCTACACCCATTGTGGTAAGACTAGCCACTACAAAATTGAGTGTACTGCAAAAGAGCAGGCCAGTCGAAGAAATGAGAGTTTTGTTAAAAAGAAAATGGCTACCAAATTAGGCTAGAAAAAGCTTGATTCATCCATTCTCTCATAGAAAAGGACCCAAACTAGTTTGGGTTCTTAAAACTAACCCCTGATTCCTTTTTGTAGGTTCAAGTGAGAGGAGGCAGCCATTGGTATTTGGATAGTGGCTGCTCAAAGCATATGACAGGGAACATGGAACAATTGCTTTCACTTGAAAGTCTCAAAGGAGGAAATGTCTCCTTTGGAAACGGAAAGAAAGGTGAAATTATTGGGGTTGGTAAGGATGACGCACGATCCATTGAACATGTGTATCTGATAAATGGCTTGAAATATAGCCTGATCAGTGTGTCACAATTGTGTGATAGAGGTAACCTGGTTGCCTTTAATTCCACAAAATGTGTAACGACCCAAACCGATGGGCCACGACGGGCACCCGGTACCTTACTCAACCGAGCACCAATGTAACGTATCTTTCTTATTGCATCATCATATACACGTGACATACGAGCCTAATAGGCCAACATAATCATTTATAAACTCAAAACATAGGCCAACCAGACCGTACAATCCTTTATATACACGAAATATGTCTACAAACCTCTAAGAGTACATAAATATCATAAAGGTCGGGACAGAGTCCCGCCTTACCAAACAATACGTGTCTAAATTATATTGACCAAATGGGCAACTCCGAAGCAAATGGAGCACACCAACATTTTCTGCTGAGCTGAAAACCTACTTGGAGGGCTCTTGTCTATCAGGACCTGCGGGCATGAAACGCAGCGTCCCAGGCAAAAGGGACGTCAGTACGAATAATGTACTGAGTATGTAAGGCACATAAATAAATAAATAAGAGACATGGAAGAACATAGAGTAATTGACTCAACCTGTATGTCTGGATAACTCTGTAAATAATAAATCACTTTTAGCATCATGCATATGTGTATAAATGTCATATCGTGCATAGGTATATGTTTCATAACATTATCAGCCTCTGAGGACATCCCATCATATAATATCGGCCACTGTGGGAAAAATCATCATCGTATACCAGCTGATCAGGTGGTGGTGCGTATATAACGCCATAACCTTTCCCATATCCTATATACATATATATACATACATATATACACGTATATAATGCCGTTTGAATATACATACATATATACGCGTATATAACACCATTTAAATCATAGCCACTATTGGCAACATCATCATCATATACCAGCTGATCAGGTGGTGGTGCATATATAACGCGTAACCTTTTCCCACATCCCATATACATATATATATATATATATATATAT
>ML358740.1:0-27757 GCA_005239505.1 Nicotiana paniculata | reverse complement strand
TGGACAGATTTTTGGTCAAAAATCTATCATTTTGGACAGATTTTTGGCCAAACAAATATGTCCGAAAAAAAACCCTTTTTTCCTATATAAAGAGGAGATATTTACACATACTGACGGAATTAAAAAAAAAAGGAACGCCACTTGAAAGCAGAAAGAAAAAGATCAACTTAACATCTTTAGTAAGTTGAAAAGAAAGCTGAAACTCGTGAGCTTTGTGAGTCGATAGTTGAGTGTAAAACCTTTAAGAAAGTAAAGGGATCTTGTAAAAAATTTCAGAGTGACTCATTGCTGGTTTCAATTACTTCGTTCGTCATCTCTGGTTCATTTTCTTTGGGTAAGAGTTGCTGGATGTCATTGTTGTTGCTGCTGATTTTCTGTTATTTGATCCATTGCTGATACTTATTTTTCTGCTATCCAGGTAACTCCTTTAATGTACTGAAATCCTTGATCGAGAATGAATGCAAGTGCAACAATTTGAGTTCTTTAGTGTATTTTAACCTTTTTAAAACATTCTGTTCGGACCGCTTTAAATATCCCTCAAGCTGACTGGAATAAATATTCAAGTGTTCGAATTCATCAGAATGTCGGTGTATGAATTCGTTTGCTTTCGTGTATCAATAATAGACATGTAGAGGGTCTTATGATTATTCCCAGTAACTTTAGCTATGTTAGATTATAGAATTGAGGATTGCTTTGTTATTGAACTTTTGATGGCCTTTATGTTTAAATAAGCAGACTGTGTATGTAAAACCTTAAGAGATTCCATCTTTGCATTAAGGTTTAATTTCTGGAGTTTTCATTCACCGCTATTTGGGTATGAACGCAGCCATAGAGTCATTTTGAATGTCTATTAGATTCGTCATTGAGCTTTGTCTAACTCTCATTTGAAATATTCCTCTTGATACTTGGATTAGAAAACTTTTGTAATACTAAAGATTGCATAATTTTTTTTTTCAAGGTTATTGTTTAGAGTTTGTAAAGAGGTTTAGAGTTGGTAAAGGTTTGTTCTCCATGATTTAGTATTTATTAGTATGTTAAGATTAAACACATTGAGTTATGGAATTACCTTGCGTAACTAATTGGTTTACTGTCAAGGGAGTTTAAAGAATTAAAATATTGAGCCTTAGACATAATATTATTATGTGATAGAATTGGTCTAGCAGCCTAATAACAAAGAAAGTGGCCCAACGTCATTTTAAACCCAACAAACAAAGTTGGTCCAAGTTTCTAATTACAAACTTTTCAAATAGTTTTTATATTCTTCATATTTTCTTTTAATAATGTATAACTTAATTATCTATGAATTTTAATCACCTTAATGATTAATTTAAATGTTAGACAATTAGTAGGCGCGCTTTTGACTCACGAAATCGCTTGCGTAGCGTGATGTTTTAACATTCAATAATTTTTAATTCAATAATTTCATACCATTTCTACTAGCTTTAGTTAATTTCTGATTATTCCTTCTTTTTTTTGTGTTAAAAATCACAGATTCGCTTGCGTAGTGCGATAGTTAATTTTTAATTAATTCCTTGAATGTAGTAATTTCTGTAAGAAGTAGTAATATACTAATAATCTTCATCATAATCGCGGATTCGCTTGTGTAGCGCTGTTATGATAAAGTTAATAAATTTCGTCTCTATTACGCGTTCGCTTGCGTAGCGTGATTATGATAACATAATTTATCTAAAATTATTTTCCTTGATAAATCTAATAATCAAGAAGTAAAAGCGGACAAGTAAAATACGGAAACTAATAAAGCACAGTTTAGTCAGAATTAATTTAAGCCAAGTTTAAGTCAATAAAGCGACCGTAATAGAATGACGGGACTCAGGGAATGCCTTATACCCTCTCCCCGGTCAACAGAATTCCTTACTCGAAATTTGTTTTCGCGGACCAATAAAAAGAGAGTCAAATCTTCCTTTGATTAGGGATTCAAATAAAAGGTGACTTGGAACACCCAAAAATTAATTCCAAGTGGCGACTCTGAGCAATAAAATAATCCCTATTTCAAAATTGTCACTTTAATTGGAAAAACTCTTTAACCCACAACAACCCAATAACACACATATCATCTTTTGGGGGGTAGAAAAGGGGTGTGACAGCTTTGGCGACTCTGCTGGGGACAACCAGAATTTGAGCTTGTACAAATTGACTTTTTATTTGGCTTCATTAATTTTTCATATATTGTGATTTATTTGTGCCTAATGTGCTACTTGTTTTCTTTTTACGGCATTGGTATTGTTGAACTGTACATATAAACTGTCTTCTCACGCACCCCCTCTGAGTCTTCTTGAAATCAAAATTTGGCATTTTCTTGACATAGCCCACTTTCTTTGATATAGCCGAGGTGCTTGTTACCCGGTGAAGGATTTTAGTCACACATGTTTTAGGCGGGGGGCACCACCAGTTAAGCCGGAAAGCAATGCTATCGGTATACTGACCCTCCTCAACTCGAGTTGCCCGCTCGAGTAAGCTAGTCTAGATACATTCTCCACTAGGATTTAAACCTAGAAGAACAAACCTTATGCCGGATATACCTAGTAGGTTTGCTTTATTTGCATCACGTGCATTTAACTTAGCGAAACTCGACACAGGGGTCGGGTCCGTATAAGATAGGTATCCTCTTTGAGACCATCATCTCCATTTTTGTGCCACTTGTTACATCATTTGGAAGGCTTAATTGCGTTTTTGACAGGCTTTAGAATATAGTTGAGTGGAATTTCAAAAAGAAAAAAAAAACTCTCCTAGTTTAGTACAAATAATCTTTTTTTTTACTAAGATTTTGCAGTAGTCTGACGTGATATGTAAAGATCAATTTCATAAAAAGTGAAAAGAGAAAAATACTCACACCACCGAACTACGCGAGTCTGATTCTCACTGGATGTGAGATACGTAGGCAAACTTCATAAGTTCCGGCCCCCATTTTTTCAAAAATCCAAAAAGAATTCCTTTAATTCATTCTTTAGAAGTCTTTCTTTAGAAATCCCAAATAAAAATTTAAGCCCAAAAATATTTTCTTCCATTTTTAAAAGAGAATAAAATCAAAATCAGAAAAATATATATTTTTTTCTACCTTCTTTTTAGAAGTATTTTTCCCAAATTTCAAAAAAAATCAAAAAAATCAAAATTCAAAAAAAAATATTTTCTTTCTTCTTTAGAAGTCTTTCTTTCAAAAAAAAAAAAAGAAAAATATTTTGAAAAAAAACTAGAATCAAAAATCAAAAATATTTTCACTCTTTCGAAAATTGAAAAGAAAATTCGAGATCCAAAAAAAAAATTTCTTTAGAAGTATTCGTTTCATGAATTCAAAATAAAGGTCCAAATATCCCAAAAAAAAAGGGGTTCCTTTCTAAAAAGTTTTTTCGAAATTCGAAAAAAAAATTTCATAATCTTTTGTTACTTTTTACTGTTTGCCCTCGTATTCCAGTTGTTTTTCCAAGACAACCTTAAAATCTTTTTGGGAAGTACCGAAGGGCCATTTTTGTTAAAATAGCCATTTTTAGTTTGTCTATTTCTTATTTTACCTTTTCTATTTTATTTTTGTCCCCATGCTTAGTCATTTTTACTGAAAAATCCTCCAAGATTTTCGTGGAAGAATCAAAAGGCCGTTTTTATAATAATAGTCGTTTCCCTACTTTTTGTGTCTGCTAATTTCAAAAATAGTAAATAGATCGAGTCCTAAATGGCGTTTTTAAAAAAATAAAAAAATAAAAGGGATTAATCAGAATTTCATATAGCTTAGGAAAGTCCTGAACCTTTTTTTATCTTATTCTTAGGTTCACCATGAATTCTCCACAAAGAAGCTACCAAAAAAGGGTAAGGGACGAGGCACCTCNAAGTTCCTCACAAACATCATGGGGATTAAGCCTAACAGAGATTTAATCGAGGCTCTAGTAGGTTTTTGGGACCCCCTGAACAATGTCTTCAGGTTCAAAGACTGTGAAATGACGCCTACATTGGAAGAGTTAGGTGGGTTTATCGGATTAGGGAGGGACCTTCGTGGAAAAAAACCTACTGCTCTAAGAAAAATTGGTGTAAACAACTTTTTGAAAAAGTTATGCCTCCGTCGAATTCCAATGGGTTGCCTGGACGAAGGTTGGGTTCCGCTGGAATATTTCTATGATAGATTCGGGGACGAGAAAGGGTTTGAAAACTTCTCGGGCACAGAATTCGTCAACCAATTGAGTTACGACGCATGGAGGGAGTTGAGAGTCTTCGCGTTCATGATATCATTTCTGGGGATCATGGTCTTTCCAAAGCGTGGTGGGCGCATCAGAATTCGATTAGCTGCGGTGGTCTCGTTTTTGCGAAGTAGCGAGGATCACACCATTCATCCCATGATTCTAGGAGATATTTTTCGAGCTTTGACCCGCTGCCAAGAGGGTGAATATTACTTCGAGGGATGCAACGTTCTACTACAAATGTGGTTCATAGAGCACCTTTATCATCATCCAATAGTAATAAATTTCAATGACAATTGGCTGAATTACATCGGATGTCACCCAGAGAGGGTCGCAAGTTGTAATCTTCCAGAGGGGATGAGGGCTTGGCAGACATTGCTGGGTTTGTTGAATGCTGATATAATCATTTGGAACTATTATTGGTTCCCTTCTGCTAGGATCATGCATATGTCGACGTACCGTCCGTTCTTCATACTCATGGGTTTTAGAGGTTTCCAACCCTATGCACCCCTACGCATCGTGCGCCAACTAGGGAGAAAGAAAAAGAGGCCCCCCATTGAGGACATGCGTCCGTTTATGTGGGAATTCTAGGTAGAGGAACCTCCAAGGGAGTCATATGCACAAAAGGTCTGGTTTGGTAGTCGATTTTCTGATTTGGACGAGATGGTAGCTGATCGTGAACGTGGGGAGGTAAACCTCGCATACCTTGAGTGGTTTCACAACCAGGCTTTCCCGGAGCAAAGTCCAAAAAGATCCATACGGCATGCGACTGATTGGGAAGAGGAGATCGAGGCCAGAGTTAGAGAAACCATAAGGGAAGTAACACTAGAGTTCCAATCCCGTATTGACATTTTACAAGATGATAAAGGCATTCTGGAGACAGCCATGGACATACAACAGGTTGATTTCGAGCGGGAAAAGGCTAAGTGGGCACAAGAGAGGGAGCACTCAAAGCTCAGATTAGGCAGGAAAAAGTGATCACTACCGCTCAACAACAGGAAAAAAGAGAAGCTCAGTTCAAGGTGGTCCGTGATCATGAGCGCAAAGGTTTTGCTCCATTAATACAAGGTCTGAGGGATCAGATAGGGGGAGTTGAGTCAAGCAAGGAGTGCCAGATCGTGGAGTTTGAAATAGAAAGACATCACTACCAAAGTATGATCAATCGGTTGTAGGAGGAGTCACTGGAAATTCGGCGCCAAAGAGACATGGCCTGGGAGCGCGAGCGCGACACACTGGATCTAGCTGAGACCCTTGGTCAACAAAATCAAGAGTTTCACTTGTCTCAGGAACACATTAAGGGAAAGATCCTCGAGGTAACCACATATACCTCCCGAGCTTGCAGGAGTTGTCAGGGAATAACGCCCGAACGATTTGCTGAAGTATCATTGAATGTCGCTCGTCACATATCTACAGATTTAGAGAAGATATACCGCGATGTTGGGGGTCAACCGCAGGAATAAGCTCCATGACTACGATAATTCTGGTGGATTCTCTTGAAGAATTTTGGATCTTCTTTTAGCCGGCAGATCATTTTGATTGTTCCTTTGTGGTTTTTGAGTATGTAAGGGTCTTTTGTTGTCTTGAGTCTTGTTATTTTCCCCTTTGTCTTAAAAAGTCTGTTTGAGTCAAGTCTGGTCGTGTTTAAACAGTTATCTTTATGTAATTCTTGTTAAAGAGTCTTGTATCAAAAAATGAAAATCAATGAAAAAGATTTTTTTTTTTTTGGAAAAAATTCAAAAATGGAACCAAAAAGTGTTTGTTTTGTATAAAAAAATTTTAAAAAAAAAAGAGAGAAAGAGGGTCGTGTCCCTGAACTACGTAATGATCTGATTCATGCGGCGACATGATATGTAGGCAACACCTAAAAGGTTCAATCAAAATATTTCAATAACTCTAAAATGAGGGAACAAAAATAAGCAAGTGAAAAGAAAAGCGAAAAAATGAGAAAGAGAAAAAAAAAGAGAAGAGAAAAAGAAATTTGAGAGCACCAATAAGCAACAGCTTCATAAGCCGGGATGAAACATGAAGCCTTCCAAAAACATGTTAGAAATGATGACAATGTTAGGAACCTGGATTATTACGTGTGATTCATATGTGTAAAATGCTTAACCCTAACACGTTTGTAGAAATTTTATCTAGTAAGCTTAAAGTGGTTGGTTTGTGGTGAAACTGGCAACACATCATTACTTCACCAGATCTAAAGGGAAGGTGCCAAGTGCTAATAATGATGAAATCGAGTTGGTTAGTGATGATCCCCATGGCCAGTCAGTTGATCAAGAGTCGGAGGAAGTGAGAAGATTAAAACAACAACTGTCGGATGTATATCAAGATTGGGTCTCCAGTCAGCCTCCACCTCAAGGTCCTTCAGAAGGAACTTCTTCTGTACCCCTGGCTACTCAACCACCGCTCCGTTCAACAAGTGATCACTTTCTAACACCAGGGTACGTGCCAAACTACAACATCCATGCCGCCCCTAGTACCTCTAATGTGCGACCTCCAGCCGCACCAGTCAGGAACACCCCTCTTGTCGTGTCTAGCGCACCGATATACACAGTCCCGCCACCACCACCTGTGACGAGGACTAACAATGAGCCACCATCTTATGCTTATGATGGACAATACTACTCTCCAAATGTGGCTTTCAGAGTCTCGGCTCCATACAACCAGACTCCTCAGTACGAGTCTCGGTGGAAAATGAAAAGCCTGCTCAGACAGTTGAGCTAGATGAGATGGCCAGGAAGATGAAAAGTCTTGAACAAAACATAAAGAACATGCAAGGACTAGGCGGTCACAAAAGTGTATCTTTCAGTGATCTATGCATGTTCCCTCACATTCATTTTCCGCCAGGGTTCAAGACCCCAAAATTTGAGAGGTATGATGGACACGGCGACCCCATCACCCACTTGAAAAGGTATTGCAACCAGCTGAGGGGTGCATGTGGAAAAGAAGAATTGCTGATGGATTATTTTGGGGTAAGTCTTGCGGGGGTAGCCTTAGAATGGTTCATCGACCAAGATATCTCTCACTGGCATGTCTGGGACGACATGGACCAAGCCCTCATCAAACAATTCCAGTACAACATAGATATTGCACCAAATCGCAATTCCCTGTCTAATATGAAGAATAAGCCGACTGAAAGCTTTAGGGAGTATGCAATCAAGTGGAGGGAGCAAGAGGCTAGAGTCAAGCCACCAATGGATAACCATGAGTTGATCGCTGTTTTTCTGGAGGCCCAAGAGCCTGATTACTTTCAGAACATGATGTCCGCGATGGGTAGACCTTTTGCAGAGGCAATCAAAATAGGGGAAATGGTCGAAAATGGCCTCAAAACTGGCAGAATTGTAAATCAAGCTTCTCTCAAAGCCACTGCTCAAGCTATCCAAAATGGGTCAGGAAGTTTTGCAAATAAGAAGAAGAGAGATGAGGGGTCCATGATGACTTCGGGATCCAGGGAAGTTCAAAGGGGAGCACCGCACCCTTATGTGAAAGTTCAGTAGGGGAAATCCAGCTACCCTCGACATTATTATCCTCCGCCAATTCCTTAATACTCTGTGGGCCCACCACAGTACACAGTGTTTAATGCTCAGTCTTATGCCCAACCTCCCAATCAGCAAGTACGGGCACCAGCTCCAAGGATCCCCCGACCTCAGCAGCAAAATTTTCGGGCACCCTACAATGCTCGTCCCAGGCAGGATTATGGTCGAGAGCAAAGGCCGGCAGAAAAATTCACCCCATTGGCTGAATCATACTCTAGTTTATTCCAGAAGCTGAAGCAAATAGGCGTGATTGGACCCATCGCTCCCCACCATATGCATCCTGATTCACATGGATTTCAAGCAAATTCTAGATGTGAATATCATTCTGGGGCCCCGGGGCATAGCACTGATGACTGCTGGACTCTGAAAAGAGCCCTAGAAAGAGTAATTGCTGAAAAACTGATTGTGGTGACAAATGACGAGGACCCTCCTAATGTGACCAACAACCCCTTGCCAGTACACAATGATGTCCACTTTGTGGGAATGATTGACCGAGATCAAGAATACAAGCCGGCTGGTCGAGTAGAAATGACATCAGGAGCCATTCAAGAAGAAACAGGTCTAAAAGTAAGTCCAAGCCGAGATGCGCCATTGATTGTGAAAGGCACCAAGATCTCAGAGAAGGCAACTTTATTTGTTCCAAAAATCTCGAGGTTGGAAGTTCGCTCCAATGTCCCAAGCCCAAGGTTGTATGTCCTTGGAGGCCACCCCATCACAAGGCAGAACCAGGGCGGTACAAAGGGTACAACTGAGCCAATCATAATCAAACCTGTCGTGCAACCCCCTGTGCCAAACACGAAGACCATTCCTTGTAACTATAACAAAACTGTGATGACTTACAAAGTCAAGCAAATCATAGAAGAAGTCGGGGAAACTCGAGGTTTGACTCGATCGGGAAGGTGTTACTCTCCAGAAGAGTTGAGGAAGGCCAAGAAAATCAGAGAAGGACAATTGCCAATAAAGAAACCAGTCACTGAAGAAGAGGCCGAAGAGTTTTTGAAGAAGATGAAAGTTCAGAATTACTCAATCGTTGACCAACTGAGAAAGACTCCTCCCCAAATTTCTCTACTATCTCTGCTCATACATTCAAAAGAGCATTCTCATGTTCTAATCAAGATCCTGAACGAGGCACATGTATCAGAGAAGACCACAGTGAATCAGTTAGAGAAGATGGCTAATAGATTTTTTGAGGTGAACAAAATCACCTTTACTGATGATGAACTCCCCTAAGAAGGAGCCGGGCACCATAGGGCTTTACACTTGACTATTAAATGTGAGGGGCACTATGTGAAGCGAGTCATGGTTGATTGAGGCTCGAGCATAGATGTATGCCCTCTCTCACCTTGCAAATCATGAAGAGCGATACAGATAGAATCCGACCCAACAATATCCGTATCCGTGCTTTTGATGGCTCGGCGAGAGATACCATTGGGGAGATCAACCTCACTATNCATGGATCCATACGGCCCGAGCTGTGCCATCCACTTTGCATCAAATGCTCAAATTCGAACATGACAGGCAAGAAATTATTGTTCATGGGGAAGACGAGTCATCCGTTTATAAAGACCCGTTAATCCCCTGTATTGAGGCAAATGAAGGGTACAAATCCATTGTCTACTAGGCTTTTGAAGTTCTTATTGCGGACCATGTTGAGGAAGGAAGGCCCATTCTGCATCCTCGTCTTTCCGCCACATCTGTAATGGTAATTCAATTCTGAGACAAGGTTATGAGACAGGAAAAGGCTTGGGGGCATCATTGCAAGGAATTTCGGAGCCCATTTCTCCGTTCAGGAACCAGGGTAATTTTGGTTTAGGCTTCAGGCCGACACAAGCAGATGAAGACAAAGCCAAACATCACAAAAAGCACGGATGGGTCTTGAAACAACCATTCCCTCACATTTTCGACACTTTTGTCGAGCCGCGACTCCAAGAAGGTCAACATTCCTCGGCACAGGCAAACATTGATGCGATTTGCCATGGATTCAGCCAGATGTTTTCTGAAGTGAATATGATTCAGGCAGGTGAAGGCACTAGTCGTGCCGATGTGCAACTAATTGGCCCAGATACCATGCTCAACAATTGGGAAGCAACTCCTTTCCCCACAAGGAAGGAGTCTTGGTAGTTTGCTTTTGCAGTTTCTTTTTGTATTTTGGGTTGCTTTCAGGGTTGTAATCCAAACATCTCAGTATTTGTTTTGTTTTGATGTTAACCCTTCTATCCTTTCGAATTCAATGAAATGCAGTTCAATTTCGTATTAACTTTTGTATCTTTTCCTTTTCCTAATTCAGTCATTTTGTTTCCATTTTAGTTTCGTTAATGCCGGCTTTAATAACATGACATGCATGCAAAATTCACGCCCAGATCTTAAAAATCTGTCTAATTTCGAAATAATGCATCAAGAGGTTGAATATGACGAAGATGAGGCTGTTGAGGAAATAACAAGAGAGTTGGAACAATTTGAAAATAAGCCTAAGCCCAACCTCAATGAAACTGAGTCCATTAATATCGGGGATAACGAAGAAGTTAGAGAAACAAAAATAAGCATTCACACTGAACAAAAAACCCGAGATTCCTTGATTCAACTCTTATTTGAATATAGAGATGTGTTTGTTTGGTCTTATGATGATATGCTGGGTTTAAGTGCTGATCTAGTGGTTCATAAGCTTCCAACGTATCCTGATTTTCCACCAATCCAACAAAAGCAACGAAAATTTAAAACGGACATGAGCGACAAAATCAAAGAGGAAATAATGAAGCAGTTGAGCGCAAACGTGGTCAGAGTTGTCCGATACACCACCTTGGTGGAAAATGTTGTGCCCGTTCTAAAGAAGGATGGAAAAACTAGAGTCTGTGTTGACTACAGGGACCTGAACAAGGCAAGTTCGAAGGATAATTTTCCTTTGCCAAACATTCACATCCTTGTAGATAATTGCGCAAAGCATGAGATACAATCGTTCGTGGATTGCTATGCTGGGTACCACCAGATTCTAATGGATGGGGATGACGTAGAAAAGACCGCTTTCACCATTCCATGGGGTACTTATTGTTACAGGGTCATGCCATTCGGTTTGAATAATGCAGGGGCAACTTACATGAGGGCCATGACCACCATTTTCCACGACATGATGCACAAAGAGATAGAAGTATATGTCGATGATGTCATCATAAAATCAAAGATTTGAGAAAGTTCTTCGAACGTCTTTGAAGGAACGATCTTAAGCTTAATCCAGCCAAGTGTGCATTTGGGGTTCCATCTGGGAAGCTCCTCTGTTTCATAGTCAGCCAGAGAGACATCGAATTGGATCCATCTAAGACAAAGTCCATTCGAGATTTGCACCCCCGAAGAATAAAAAGGAAGTCATGAGTTTGCTCGAGAGGTTGAACTACATCAGTAGGTTCATTGCTCAGCTCACAACCACATGCGAGCCCATCTTTAAGCTGCTGAAAAAGGATGTTTCTATGAAGTGGATGGACGATTGCCAAAAAGCTTTTGATAGGATCAAAATCTATCTGTCAAAACCCCCTGTACTGGTCCCACCTGAACCTGGTAGGCCTTTATTTTTATATCTATCGGTGATGGATTATTCCTTTGGATGCGTTCTGGGGAAACATGACGCAACAAGCAAAAAAGAACAGGCAATTAATTATTTAAGCAAGAAGTTCACCAATTATGAGGTTAAGTACACCCTTTAGAAAGGACGTGTTGTGCCTTGACTTGGGTTGCTCAGAAGTTGAGGCATTATCTCCTAGCCTACACCACTTACCTCATATCCAGAATGGATCTTTTGAAGTACATATTTCAAAAGCTGATGCCCACTGGCAGGCTCGCAAAATGGCAGATTTTCTGCTCACAGAGTTCGACATTGTCTATGTCACTAGCACCGCAATGAAAGCACAAGCTTTGGAAGCATTTGGTAGATAATCCAGTTAATGATGATTACAGGCTACTGAGAACATACTTCCCAGACGAAGAGGTCAACTCAATAGAGGAAGTAGTTCCGGACACCACCCATGTATAGAAAATGTATTTTGATGGGGCTGTCAATATGAAAGGAGTTAGGGTCGAGGCAATCCTCATCTCGCCTATCGGACAACATTACTCTGCAACGGCCTGACTCCATTTATTTTGTACCAATAATACGGCAGAATACGAAGATTGTATCTTGGGTCTGAAAACGGCCCTCGATCTGGATGTGCAAGAACTATTGGTTATGGGAGATTCTGATTTGCTTATCCGGCAAGCCCAAGGCGAATGGGAGACTTGATACATCAAGCTTATTCCATACAGACAATGGTGCAAGACCTGAGCAAAAGATTCAAATCCATCGAGTTCAGGTACATTCCCATGTTTCACAACGAACTAGCTGATGCCTTGGCCACCTTAGCCTCGATGCTCCCTTATCCAGGAAACACTCATATTGATCCATTGGAAATCCAAGTTCGGAATCAACACGGTTACTGCAACACTGTTGAGACAGAACTAGATGGTGAACCATGATATCATGACATAAAACGATTCCTGAAAACAAGGGAATACCCAGAGCATGCCAATGGAGATCAAAAAAGAACTATAAGGCGGCTTGCCAACGATTTCTTCCTGAACAGGGAAATTTTGTACAAAAGGACCCAAGATTTGAACTTGTTAAGATGCATAGATGCCACAGAAGCTGAGCGGATCATGAGTGAAGTGCATTCAGGGGTATGTGAACCTCACATGAATGGATATGTTTTGGCGAAGAAGATTCTGCGGGCAGGGTATTATTGGCTTACCATGGAGCGAGATTGCTTCAGTTTTGTTCGCAAGTGTCACCAATGCCAGATTCATGGTGACCTAATTCACTCGCCACCTTCAGAGTTGTATCCCGTGTCCTCTCCTTAGCTCTTCGTTGCTTGGGGAATGAATGTTATTGGACCAATCGAGCCAAAGGCTTCAAATGGGCATAAATTCATTTTGGTCGCAATTGATTACTTCACCAAGTGGGTGGAGGCCGCCACTTTCAAAGCAGTCACCAAGAAAGCAGTGGTAGATTTTGTCCATTCCAACATCATTTGTTGTTTTGGTATCCCGAAGACCATTATCACTGACAATGCAGCCAATCTAAATAGTAATTTGATGAAGGAGGTATGCAAGCAATTCAAATTATGCATCGCCATTCTACCCCTTACCGGCCAAAAGCAAATGGAGCCGTTGAAGCGGCGAACAAGAACATCACGAAGATTCTTAGGAAGATGATCCAAAGTTCCAGACAATGGCATGAAAAGTTGCCTTTTGCTCTTTTGGGATACCGCACAACTGCTCACACATCTGTTGGAGCAACTCCTTATCTGTTGGTATATGGAACGGAAGCTGTAATACCGGCCGAAGTCGAAATTTCATCTCTCCGAGTCATTGCGGAGTCAGAAATTGAAGATACAGAATATTAAAGACCCGATTGGAACAACTAATGTTGATTGATGAAAAACGGCTAGTGGCAGTGTGCTTTGGCCAGTTATACCAACAAAGAATGGCACGCGCTTACAACAAGAAAGTGCGTCCAAGGCACTGCGAGGTGGGCCAACTCATTTTGAAACGCATTCTTCCACACCAAGTAGAAGCTAAAGGAAATTTCGCCCCAAACTGGCAAGGACCCTACATCATCAAGAAAGTGTTACCAAAAGGGGCCTTGCACTTGATAGATGAATAAGGAAGGGTACCAGGCATGACCATTAACGCAGATGAAGTCAAAAGATATTATGTATGATATATACCCAATGTGGAACTTTCACACATGATTTTCTCAGAATCGAGATGACGAAGGCCACCATTGCTCGTTTGTTCCAAATAAGTGTCACCCTCTTGTTAACCCTTTTGAGATGTATTTGTCTTCTTTGTTTTCCGCTTTTGGAACCTATGTACTTGCAAAAACAAAAAAAGGAAGAAAAGGAAAGATTCCAAACAACGAATCTTCTGAGTCATTGAACTACGTCCGACCTGATTCCGAAAGGATACGTAGGCAGCCTTACCCTGGGTTCGGTCCCATCACAACAAAAATCCATATGCCCAATACTCTAAAACTGGGGCAGAAGTTTGTTTTATTTTTACCATTTTTCTGTAGAAACGGTTCCAAAAGTGGTAATTCAGTTCAAGGTTCTTTTCCTATTTTTTCCATGTTAAGAACTTCTGGTTGATCTTTGAGAATATTTGAAGTCACCATTCCATGGGCAACCTTCCGCATGTCGTATTATAGTTAAAAAAAATAAAAAAAATAAAAAATAAATGAGAGAGTCTTATTGGTGAAAACCCAAATGGGCACCATAAGGCGACGGTGAGTAGAGAAATGAGAGAGGTCTGTTAGAGAAAACCCGCAAAGGGCGCTACTAGCCGAATGAGAGTCTTCGATACCCCGACATGAGCACGACCAAGACAGTTTCAAGATGAACCTTTGTGACGGATTTTGAGAATTAGACAGCTCAGACGGATCAGGCGTCCAGTCCAAAATGCATGTCATGATTCATTGAAATCGGCACATACTTCCAGATAAGTCTCCCTGTTCCTTTCCCCAAAAGGGACGCCTTTTGTTTAAGCACAGTTCTTTTGCACCTTCAAGTATTCTTATATTTTTACCCATAATTTTCTTTGAGTCCCTTTCGGTCTAATATTTCGTCAAAAGCGAAGCAAACAAATGGCTGCAAAATTGGCTATAGTTTCCCCGTAATATCGAGCACAATTTGGGGCATATACGGCATTGACGAAGGCACAAACCCGTCTATTATCTCATTTGACAAGGCGAACAAAGTGTCTCAAAGAGACTGAAAAGTTTTCCTAAGCAAGACCTCTTCATGAGAAAAGTTGACAAGCACTGCAGACACAAACCGGTACCAGGTGCAAGACAACTGAGTTTGATTTTTAAAGAAAAATTGCATTGCCTCAGAGACAAAGGTAGCAATACCAAGGATGTCTGGGGTATGAAATAGTTGGGGGCAACATTGGAAAGCGAAAGTCTCCAGAAAATGGTACAGATCAGTCGAGCATCTCGGTACCATACTGATAGAATCAGTTCTTCAACTGCGGAGAGGCCGTGATAGAGTATCCGAGAACCTCGATACCATACTGGTAGAATCAGTTCTTCAGCTGCGGAGAGGCTGTGAAGTCAAAACCACAATAGGGCATCAAGGCCACAAACGAACCACCACTTTGAAAACTCATAAGTTTTTCTTTGTAATAAAGCAGTGCAGAATGGAGGTTGTTAAAAGACGAATGTCACCAAACGTAATCTCCTTAAAATCTCCATTTTTCTTTTATTTTTAGCATGCATCACTACTATTCACACCTCCTAGTGTAGTAGCTTAACTCAGGTAGAACCATTTCACCTAGGGGGATCCAACTCATAGTTCCGGGTAGAAGTACTCTTCGCTCATGTCATTTTACATAGCTTAACCCAGATAGAACCATTTCACCTAGGGGGATCCAGCTCATAGTTCCGTGTAGAAGTACTCTTTGCTCAGGTCATTTTACATAGCTTAACCCAGGTAGAACCATTTCGCCTATAGGAATTCCACGCTTTATCAGTAGCACAGGGTACCAACCCCTGGTTACCTTTTTCTCCTAGTAATACAGGGTACCAACCCCTGGTTACATTTTCTTCCTAGTAATACAGGGCGCCAACCCCTGGTTACATTTCCTTTCAGTAGTACAGGGTACCAACCGCTGATTACATTTCCTTTCATTAATACAGGGTACCAACCCCTGATTACACTTTCTTCCCAGTAATACAGGGTACCAACCCCTGGTTACATTCTTGTCCAGTAATACATGGCGCCAACCCCTGGTTACATTCCTTTCAGTAATACAGGGTACCACTGGTTATATTTCTTCCTAATAATACAGGTTACCAACCCCTGGTTACATTTTCTCCCTAGTATTACAGGATACCAACCCCTGGTTACATTCCTTTTCGGTAATACAGGGTACCAACCCCTGGTTGCATTTCCTTCCAGTAATACACAGTACTAACCCATAGTTACATTCCTTTCCGGTAATACAAGGTACCAACCCATGGTTGCATTTCCTTCCAGTAATACAGGGTACTAACCCCTGGTTACATTCCTTCCCGGTGATACAGGGGGCCAACCCTTGGTTACTTTCCCTTTAAAGTAATACAGGGTACCAACCCCTGGCTACCTATCCTTTGGGTAATGTAAGGTACGTAATCCCTCGTTACAAATATTTATGTATTTAGTTTGTTTATACTACCATTTATGCGTGCTTTTCAATAAATTAGATAGTTTACAGCTTTCTCTGATAACTCACAAAAGTTTCCTAGTTCAAACTGGGGCAGAAAAAATTTGTTCGCTTTGTTCGTCTTTTATGGCTTCTCAGGCCCCGCCGTAGAGCACATGTGACGGTTAAAGCTTGCGATTTTAGTGTCCCATCAGAAGAAAGAAGTCTTTCAATCACAAGATGGTTGGAATTAGCATTGACAATGTGTCAGCAACCCAGCTTCTGAAGATTCATCTTCTCAAATTCTGATCCAGAAAGCAAGCAATTGATATTGAGCAATAATATTTTCTACCAAGTTTTTTCCCAGCTACCAAGTTTTTTCCTAGAACTACACTGACCTGATTCCTTTATAGCCAAGGATATGTAGGCAACCTCGGAAGCAAGGTTCGGTCACCTTTTTCAAATTGCTTCCATTTGAGTGATATGTGAGCAAAAATTAGCTATGGCATTCGCTTTTCTTTGCACGAAAACTCTTCATGTTCGCGAGCAAAGAGGGGCAGCTGTAAATGACTAATTTTTGCCCTATCTCTTATATATATACATGTGTGTTTGTGTGTGTGTGTTTTATTATTATTTGTGTATGTATAGGTTTAGGTTTTAAGAGTTGTTTAAATGGTTTGATAAATTGGGTAGGGATTATGCTACTTGAATTTTAAAGAAAGTAAGCCAAAATTTAGCCCAAATCAGTGGCCCAATTCTATTTGACCCGGTCTGGTGAAGCCCACCTGAGTGATAAGCTAAACGACGTAGTTTCATGGTGAAGCTACGCCATTTTGTTTGGTAACTTGAAGATTGAATTTCAATCGTTGATCAATCCTTGATCTAATGGTCCTTATTTGATCTCCCAATAGGTATATAAAGCCCTTATTACCTGAAATTTTTCCCCATTTGCCCCTCTTATTTTTCTTTCCTCTCTTCTCATTTTCTCAAACCCCCTGCCTTCCCCGCACACTGCCGCCGTCGGAAATGGCCCACCGGCGGCGGTCGTCCTTCAAACACCCCCAAATTTCCACCATCTCCTCGTCTCAACCTCCTCTCCATGAATCCGGACCCCAAATCCCCATAAACCCTCTCAATCTCCGTAAATCTAAGCCCTTACCGGAACCCTAGCCGTCACTCACCATTCTAAACTCCAAAAATTTTACACCACCGGCCTCCTCCCACTCCCCTCTTCTCCATTCCAAGCATCAAAACCTTCAAACCTCCCCCTCAAAATACCACAGCCAACACTACCGCCACTTCACCGCCTCCTCACTGCCGCCGCCAAGCCTCCGTCCAGCATAGACACGACCCCTTAGTCTCTCTTTCTCTCTGACACAGTGCTGGACTCAACTAGGTTCACCAGAGTTTGTATTTTTCGGCATTTGTCATCGAGAAAAAGAGGCGTGGAGGTCGATTCGCCATTGAGTGGTGTTGTACTAATGCTTTTAAGCTTTAGCGTTTAGGTAAAATCATAATCCCTCCTCTAAGTTTCTGATTTCTATTTACCCGCTGTTTGGTTGTAGTTTTATTATTGTTAATCTGTGATAAGTGATTCGTGTTAGTCTCATTAGCGATCATCGATATTAGTCGTTACTTAATAACTTTGAATCATGTATTAGTTAGTCATTTACTCTGTCATTATGTTTTATTTAGTAAATCAGTTTTGTTAATCACCTTTGAAATCCGATTAGCTATTTGTAATTGGCAAAGTTCACTGATATTCTGGTTTTGCGATTGATTTTGGTATTTTGCTTTAAGTATAAATCTGGTTTTGCGATTGATTTTGGTGTTTTTCATTCAGTTCAAAATATGTTAGTGGTCGGTATTTCGTGTTTAGCCTCGTTTTTAATTTCGTGTTTCAGTAAACTCGATAGTTGTTTCATTATCAACATGTATCCTGGGTTGCCTTGGTTGTTAAGTTCCAATTTCATGTTCATCATTTCTAATTTTGTCTATGTTTAAGCTAATTAGTTTAAGTCCTTAACTACATGTTTTGTTTGTTTGTAGTCATTAGTTTCTTTGTTAGTTTAATGGTTCAAGTCTAGTTATCTGATTTTGCGCTTTCTAGGTTGGAGCAATAGTTTAGTTTGGTGTTGGTTTGTGAGGGTAGTAGAAGGTACTTGAGTGTAGGACCTTTGTTTGGTTGCTTTTACTGTTCGGGGACTATTTTGGAGTACAATACTCCAAGATTGTGTCCATTTTGGTAAGGAAAAACTGTTCAAAAATCTGGTTTTGGACAGATTTTTGGTCAAAAATCTATCATTTTGGACAGATTTTTGGCCAAACAAATCTGTCCCAAAAAAAAACCCTTTTTTCCTATATAAAGAGGAGATCTTACACATACTGACGGAATAAAAAAAAAGGAACACCACTTGAAAGCAGAAAGAAAAAGATCAACTTAACATCTTTAGTAAGTTGAAAAGAAAGCTGAAACTCGTGAGCTTTGTGAGTCGATTCTTGAGTGTAAAACCTTTAAGAAAGTAGAGGGATCTTGTAAAAAATTTCAGAGTGACTCATTGCTGGTTTCAATTACTTCGTTCGTCATCTCTGGTTCATTTTATTTGGGTTAAGAGCTGCTGGATGTCGTTGTTGTTGCTGCTGATTTTTTGTTATTTGATCCATTGATGATACTTATTTTTCTGCTATCCAGGTAACTCCTTTAATGTACTGAAATCCTTGACCGAGAATGAATGCAAGTGCAGCAATTTGAGTTCTTCAGTGTATTTTAACCTTTTTGAAAACATTATGTCTGGACCGTTTTAAATATCCCTCAAGCTGACTGGAATAAATATTCAAGAGTTCGAATTCATCAGAATGTTGGCGTATGAATTCGTTTGCTTTCGTGTATCAATAATAGACATGTAGAGGGTCTTATGATTATTTCCAGTAAATTTAGCTATGTTAGATTATGGAATTTAGGATTGCTTTGTTATTGAACTTTTGATGGTCTTTATGTTCAAAGAAGCAGACTGTGTATGTAAAACCTTAAGAGATTCCATCTTTGCGTTAATGTTTAATTTCTGGAGTTTTCATTCACCACTGTTTGGGTATTAATGCAGCCATAAAGTCATTTTGAATGTCTATTAGATTCGTCATTGAGCTTTGTCCGACACTCATTTGAAATATTCCTCTTGATACCTAGATTAGAAAACTTTGGTAATACTAAAGATTGCATAATTTTTTTTTCAAGGTTATTGTTTAGAGTTTGTAAAGATGTTTAGAGTTGGTAAAGGTTTGTTCTCCATGATTTAGTATTTATTAGTATGTTAAGATCAAATATATTGAGTTATGGAATTACCTTGCGTAAGTAATTGGTTTACTCTTAAGGGAGTTTAAAGAATTAAAATATTGAGCCTTAGACATAATATTATTATGTAATAGAATTAGTCTAGCAGCCTAATAACAAAGAAAGTGGCCCAACGTCATTTTAAACCCAACAAACAAAGTTGGTCAAAGTTTCTAATTACAAGCTTTTCAAATAGTTTTTAAATTCATCATATTTTCTTTTAATAATTGTATAACTTAATTACCTATGAATTTTAATCACCTTAATGATTAATTTAAACGTTAGACAATTAGTAGGCGCGCTTTAACTCACGGAATCGCTTGCGTAGCGTGATGTTTTAACATTCAATAATTTTTAATTCAATAATTTCATAGCATTTCTACTAGCTTTAGTTAATTCTTGATTATTCCTTTTTTTTTGTGTTAAAAATCACAGATTCGCTTGCGTAGTGCGATAGTTAATTTTTAATTAATTCCTTGAATGTAGTAATTTCTTTAAAAAGTAATAATATACTAATATCTTCGTCATAATCGCGGATTCGCTTGCGTAGCGCTGTTATGGTGAAGTTAATAAATTTCGTCTCGATTACGCATTCGCTTGCGTAGCGTGATTATGACAACATAATTTATAAAAAATCATTTTCCTTGATAAATCTAATAAACAAGAAGTAAAAGCGGACAAGTAAAATACGGAAACTAATAAAGCACAGTTTAGTCAGAATTAATTTAAGCCAAGTTTAAGTCAATAAAGCGACCGTGATAGAACCACGGGACTCGGGGGATGCCTTATACCTTCTCCCCGGCCAACAGAATTCCTTACCCGAACTTTGTTTTTGCGGACCAATAAAAAGAGAGTCAAATCTTCCTTTGATTAGGGATTCAAATAAAAGGTGAATTGGAACACCCAAAAATCAATTCCAAGTGGCGACTCTGAGCAATAAAATAATCCCTATTTCAAAATTGTCACTTTAATATGAAAAACTCTTTAACTCACAACAACCCAATAACACACATATCATATTTTGGGGGGTAGAAAAGGGGTGTGATAGAATGAATCATACCAGTGCCGTTTGCAAGTTATCTACCTCGATTTGGAATAGGCTCGAGACCAAGCGTTAAGAACAATAAGAATAATAGTACATTGCAAGTAAGTAAAAGAGCAGCGTATTGTTATTTTTCAGTAAGTGAATGTAATAATGATAGTTACAAATGAACAGGGTTCCTCATTATATAGTAGAGAAATCCTAAATAAGGTATAACTCTAATTTCGGAAACAAAATACATGATTGATATCAATAACCGTTGAGGGTTCTGTCAATCCCGAGATTCCCGCCAAGATTCGTGGTCGATTGCAGATAATCATTATTCTGTTACTCGATGTCGATCTTGCTCTGATCTCGATCCTTCAGTCTCCGTGTTCCTCGAGCTCGAACTTGCTTCGATATGGACTCAATCTCAAACCCTCGAGCCCATAAAATCGGACGTGGTTGATTTTAACTGTATACAGATAGTTCCCGCGTTTCTTAGAATGTAAAAATAAGAAACAATTTGAGCATAGATTCCCCGTACCTCGATCATGACATCGTCTTCATGATATAAGTGACGGATATGACCAAAATGTCCTATCGGTTCGGTTCCCAAAACCTTCAATGCATATCAGTCGTTGGTCGGCCACTAGTGATACGAACCATCGTCACAAGCCTATAAATACCACCTCTTTTGCTGACTCAAACTTTACTTTGATTTGATTATAATCTCTTGATTTTCCAGTTCTCCTTATATTTCTCTCATCGCTGCTCATTACGCCACCATTTTTTTACCGGAGCCACCAATTTTACACCTTCTTTCTACTTCCTTCATATACACAAATGGCTAAAACTTCTAAAACTGTGCCGCAAAAAGAAAAAAACTTCATCTTCCTCCTCCTAGCTGGCCGGTGATAAAACGCCGATGGAGCCTCGTATCGAGGAGTGTGTCCCGGGGCCAGCCGAACTAACCTCTGACTTTAAAGTCGACAGACTTTCTTCAGTTCTTGGCCAATGCAAGCCAGTGTCCCGATATATCTTCTCGATATCGGAAGGCGATCTCGAGCGGGTGAAAAAGACCGCAACTGGGAAAATAAGAAGTGGTTCCTTCCCCTGAGGAGGATATTACCACTAACGTGAAAGGGTACTTGAGTGTGTACACCTATCCTTTCATGTTGGGTCCCGTAGACCCGGTCATTCTCGGTTTCTGTCGCCAGATCGAGTGACTCATGGCCAGATCTTCCCTTCTTTATGGCGGATCGTCCATTTGATCAGGTTCTTCTCGAGTAAGGTCGAGGGAATGGCTTTCACCCTCGATCACCTGATAAGGTTATACATCCCTCGCCTTTACCGAGGTGGGTTGATAAAGCTACAACATCGGGCCACGAAGATGCTGTTTTCGAGTATCGAGTTTTAAATCTACTGAGTTTAAAACAAGTCAGTTATAAATTTAAACAGTGAAATATAAATAAGCAATGATAAACAGGATTAATGGAAACTGGAAGAATTAATAACAGAAAGAGATACCTCGGCTCAACACAACATATATCTCAACAGTAATTATGCAATGCAGTACAAGGGGAAAGCTCCCGGATCTCAGTCCATAGTCCCAATTTATATATGCTATGCAGTACAGGGGGAAAGCTCCCGGATCTCAGTCCGTAGTCCCAATTTATATATGCAATGCAGTACAGAGGGAAAGCTCCTGGATCTCGGTCCGTAGTTCCAATTTAAATATGCAATGCAGAAGTATGTCAGATACGACTTAATTAAACAGTTCAGGAAAAACAACAGGCAAGAATAAAGTAAAACTACCTAAGCATGGTGCAACTGTAGCAAATAAGAGGAAATCAAGTAAGGACAGGTAGACATGCTTATTATTAAGCTAACTACTCAGTTAAGACAAGAAACAATAATATAGGAATGAGAATGAGTGATGCCATGGAAGGAAAAATGGAATTTTAGCAACAATGACCCGTGTACGCACTCGTCACCTCACGTACACGGCGTCCACATAACAAAATCAGTATAAAATGCCGAAGGGGAAGTCCCCAACACAGAGTTAGGAAAGCCACTCACCTTGACTGTGCTAATCAACTCAATACCATGCTCTTGCCACGAGTATCAAACTTCGGGTGGCCCAAATATGGTCAATTCGATTGCATAGTGTAAATATCATTTCCAGTAAACAAAATAACTAATAAGTTCGAAGCAAATATGCGATATTAGGAAATTCACCCAAAAAGTCCCCCGGGCCCACGTCTAGGAAACGGATAAAAGTTACAAATTCCGAACACCCATTCACTCACGAACTCACTCAAACAAGAATCATCAAAATTCGACGTCTAAATCTCCCTAAATCATCAGATATCTACTTGTGGAAGTTTCATCCAAATTTCATGGTTTTTCATCCAAATTCATTGATTATATTGTGGAAATTGATAGAAATTAATGGTATACAACTGAATTAAGGTTAGGAAATGTTACCTATGAATCTCCTCTTCGAAACCCACTGAAAATCGCCAAAAACCTAGCTCTCTAATCGCTTTTGGAGTAATGAATTTCAAACCCTCAGAATTTTGTATAAACAACCCAGGGATACCGCACCTGCGACTCTTGGACCGCACCTGCGGAAAATCCATCGCAGGTGCGGAAAGTCACTTAACAGGGCTGGGGCCGCACCTGCGGGCCCGCACCTGCGGAACAAAAATCGCACCTGCGACCAGTGGCAGACCCTGTCTAAATTCCGCATCTGCGAGCCCCAACTCCGCACCTGCGGTACCTCATCCGCCGGTGCGGAACACCAGAACCAACAATGGTTCAGCTGTGTTCCAAGTTCCAAAATCACCCATTGAGCCTCCGGAACACCCCCGAGACCCCCAGGACCTCAACCAAACTTACCAACCAGTCCTAATACTTCATTCAAACTTAGTCGAGCCTTCAAAACATATATCATAACATCAAAATCATCAATTATGCATGGATTCAAGCCTAAGAACTTATGAAATTTCCAAAATTCACATCCGATGTCAAAACACGTCAAAACTCATCCGAATGACCTCAAATTTTGCACACAGGTCATAAATGACATTACGGACCCGCTTCCTCTTTCAGAATTCCATTTCGAGTCCGATATCAAAATTTCACCTATCGGCCGAAATCGCCGAAATTCTAACTTTCGCCAATTCAAGCCTAAATCTACAACCGACCTCAAAAACACATTCCGAACACGCTCCTAAACTCGGAATCATCAAACGGAGCTAACGGAGTCGACGAAATTCCATTCCGGATCCTTCTTCAGACAGCTCTAGCTACGACCTGATTTCAAAGGCTAACATCCACATTTAAGGTCTATGTGTCCAAAATCACTCCAAATTTTACCACTCAATACTCTAACAAGTTTCAATAACATAAATAGACATGAGAGAATCAGTTATTAGGGTATTGGGGAACTAACTCTCAATATGACCGACCGGGTCGTTACATTCTCCCCCTCTTAAGAAAATCGTTCGTCCCCGAAAGAGTATAGAGACATACCTGAAGCTGTGAAAAGATGAAAGAACTGACTCCGCATATCCTGCTCGGTCTCCCAAGTCAACTCCTCGACCGGATGACCCCTCCACTGAACCTTGACTGAGGCAATATTCTTCGACCTGAGCCTTCTAACCTGTCTGTCCAATATAGCTACATGCTCCTCAATATATGATAGATCCTTGTCCAACTGGACTGAGCTGAAATCCAAAACATGAGTCAGATCACCGTGATACTTCCGGAGCATGGAAACGTGGAATACCGGATGAACTCCTGCTAGGTTGAGAGGCAAAGACAACTCATAAGCAACCTCCCTAACCCGTTGCAACACCTCAAAATGGCCAATGAACCTCGGACTCAGCTTACCCTTCTTCCCAAATCTCATGACGCCCTTCATAGGCGATACCCAAAGCAAAACCCGATCACCAGCCATAAAAGCCAAGTCACGAACCTTCCGGTCCGCATAACTCTTCTGCCTGGACTGGGCTGTGCGAAGTCTTTCCTGAATCACCTTCACCTTGTCCAGGGAATCCTGAACCAAGTCTGTACCCAACAATCGGGCCTCGCCCGGCTCAAACCATCCCACTAGAGACCTGCACCGTCTACTATACAAAGCCTCATACGACACCATATGAATGCTGGGTAGCTGTTATTATAAGCAAACTGTACAAGATGCAAGTATCGATCCCATGACCCTCCAAAATCTATCACACAGGCACGCAGAATATGCTCGAGAATCTGAATCGTGCGCTCGGACTGCCCGTCCTTCTGAGGGTGAAAAGTTGTACTCGACTTTACCCTGGTGCCTAACCCCTGCTGAACGGCTCTCCAGAACCATGAAGTGAACTGTGTACCTCTTTCTGAAATGATAGATACTGGGATACCGTGGAGGCGAACAATCTCTCTGATATAAATCTCAGCCAACCTCTCAAATGAATATGTAGTCAGCACTGGAATGAAATGGGCTGATTTGGTCAGCCGATCCACAATCACCCAAATAGCATCATGCTTCCATAGTGTCCGAGGAAGTCTAACCAAAAAGTCCATGGTGATCCGCTCCCACTTCCACTCTGGAAGCTCAATCTGCTGAAGTAACCCTCCTGGTATCTGGTGCTCACATTTGACTTGCTGACAGTTGAGACATTTGGCTACAAACTCCACTATATCCTTCTTCATCCTTTGCCACCAATAGTGCTGTCTCAGATCCCGATACATCTTCACGGTACCCGGATGGATGGAATACCGCGAATTATGGGCCTCCTCAAGAATCAACTCCCGAAGCCCATCCACATTTGGCACACAGATACGACCCTGCATCCTCATCACACCATCATCACCTATAGTCACATCCCTGACATCACCCCGCCGGACCCTGTCCTGAAGAACCAGAAGGTGGGGATCATAATACTGGCGCTCTCTGATGCGGTCATAAAGAGAAGACCGAGAAACCACACAAGCTAACACCCGACAAGTCTCAAAAAGATTAAATCTCACGAACTGACTGGCTAAGGACTGAACATCTAAGGTTAGAGGCCTTTCAGCTACATGAAGATATGCCAAACTCCCCAAACTCTCCGCACGGCGACTCAAGGCGTCGGCCACCACATTATCCTTTCTCGGATGGTATAGTATAGTAATGTCATAGTCCTTTAGCAACTCCAACCACCTACGCTGGCGCAAATTGAGGTCCTTCTACCTGAATATGTGCTGTAAACTCCGGTGATCCATGAATATCTCACAGGGAACACCATATAAATAATGACGCCATATCTTCAGGGCGTGAACAATCGATGCCAACTCGAGATCATGAACTGGATAGTTTTTTCTCATGAACCTTGAATTGTCTGGACGCGTAGGTAATCACCCTACCGTCCTGCATCAACACCGCTCGCAGGCCAATCCTCGAAACATCACAATAGACTGTATAAGACCTTGAACCTGTAGGCAATACCAACACAAGATTGTTTATCAAAATTATTTATCTTGGGTTTCTGTTGATGAGCCCAAATTTGCCAATGCATCTGCTTCCGCGTTATCTTCCCTCGGGATATGAGTTATTGACCACTCCTAGAATCATGTCAATAGAGCTTGAACCTTTACCATGTATTGTTGCATACGTTCCTCTTTGGTGTCGAAAATTCCATAGACCTAATTTACCAACAACTGCGAATCACATTTAATTTGACGGAGTCAAGTCCCTGGGCCAATTTGAGCCCTACAATCAAAGCATCATACTCTGCTTCATTGTTAGTTAAAGGAATCGTTCTGATGGCTTGCCTTAAGGTTTTCCCCGAAGGCATGATTAAGACTATTCCGATCCCAGAACCTTTTATGGTTGAAGCTCCATCCGTAAATAAGGTCCAAACTCTCGATGTCAATTCTGACACCATTATTTACTCCTTGGCCGCTAGAGGCAACAATCATGGATTGAAATTGGCCACGTAGTCATCCAAGACTTGAGACTTAATTGCAGTCCTCGGTTTATACTCTATATCGAACTCGCTTATTTTGATGGCCCATTTGGCCAATCTACCCGAGAGCTTGGGTTTATGGAGGATATTCCTCAGAAAGAAAGTAGTCACCACAGCTATCGGGTGGCATTGGAAGTAGGGCCTTAGCTTCCGAGCGGCGACTACGAGAGCTAAGGAAAGCTTTTCCAGATGTGGGTAACGAGTTTTTGCTCCCGTTAAAATTTTGCTAACGCAATAAATAGGGTATTGCAAACCTTCCTCTCGGACTAAAACTACACTTACCGCAAGTTCTGAAATTGCGAGGTAGACTAGCAATGTTTCACCTTCTTTTGGTTTTGAGAGCAACAGAGTGCTTGATAAGTATTTATTCAAATCTTTCAAGGCTTGCTCACACTTCGATGTCTATTCAAAATTGTTTATCTTTTTTAGTAGTGCGAAGAAACTGTAGCGACCCGACTAGTCGTCTTGAGCTCTAGCACGTCGTTCAGCGGTTTGAAGTCATGAGCAGCTTTGTTTCAGGTATTATGACTTGTAGGTGTGGTCGGAATTGAATTTTGGGAAGTTCGGAGTCAATTTGGAAAGAAAATTCTCATTTCAGAAGCCTTAAGTTGGAAAAATCAACTAAGACTGGAATTTGGAGTAAACGACCTTGGAATCAGGATATGAAGGTTCTTGGAGGTTCATACAATAATTTCGGACTGGGGCGTATGTCCAAATCGGGTTTTGGATAACCTATGAGCGTTTCAGCGTATATTGTGGAAGTTAGTATTTTAGAAGGAATTTCATAAGTCTGGGTTGAAGTGCATTTCGGTGTTATTGATGTCCGTTTGGGATTCCAAATCTATGAATATCTCCGTATGATTCTGGAGTTGGGAGCGCGATCGGAAGTGAATTCGGAGGTCCGTAGGTCATTTTGAAGTCATTTGGCTAAAGATAGAAATTATAAGGTTTTTGAGAAGTTTGACCGCTTTCAGCTACATGAAGATATGCCAAACTCCCCAAACTCTCCGCCCGGTGACTCAAGGCGTCGGCCACCACATTATCCTTTCTCGGATGGTATAGTATAGTAATGTCATAGTCCTTTAGCAACTCCAACCACCTACGCTGGCGCAAATTGAGGTCCTTCTGCCTGAATATGTGCTGTAAACTCCGGTGATCCATGAATATCTCACAGGGAACACCATATAAATAATGACGCCATATCTTCAGGGCGTGAACAATCGATGCCAACTCGATATCATTAACTGGATAGTTTTTTCTCATGAACCTTGAACTGTCTGGACGCGTAGGTAATCACCCTACCGTCCTGCATCAACACCGCTCGCAGGCCAATCCTCGAAACATCACAATAGACTGTATAAGACCCTGAACCTGTAGGCAATACCAACACAAGATTGTTTATCAAAATTATTTATCTTGGATTTCTGTTGATGAGCCCAAATTTGCCAATGCATCTGCTTCCGCGTTATCTTCCCTCGGGATAT